>JZKD02S2020963.1:41907-54166 GCA_000966675.3 Picea glauca
TATTTATTTATTTAAAATTTCCATGAGATCATAGATCTAAGGGACAAAGAGTTATGACTTGAGGCAACTTACCTTTCTAGGTTTACAAATAGAAATCCATATACATAAACCCCTTCCTTGATGAATGCATGATCATGTATTCGATTAAAGAGAGGGATAAAAGTAGTATTTAACACCAAGCCCTTGGACCTTAGGCTATCTTACTATAGTGACATATCTCTATGTTGGGTTGTCAGTGCACTTGTTTACTTATTTGTAGGTTATTTTTGTGATTTGGGGGCTTATAAGAATTTGTCATGTGATCTAAGTAATATGGGTAGAAATAAAAATGAGTATTAAAAGTTCCATGAAAAAATGGATACCTACAATATCTAGTAAAACTAGGGGGATTTTTAATTTGATAGATTTGTTGGGAGGGGGGTTCAACAAAATGACTTTGGTATGTATTTTTCAATATCTAGTGAAACTAGAGGTATTCTTTAATATCACACAGACGAATGTGCTATGTCATAGGTTTAATGAGTGAAGCCCCTCTATGTGTTTTTGATTAAGTTTAAATATCAACATTTACAAAATAGTATTTCTCAACATAACAAAACATAAAATTGTGATTATAGTGCCGAGAATTGTCACTTTGATCATCTAGTGCTTGGCATAATCAATCATCCCCTTTTCTTGATTCTATGCATTTTTATAGATTCTCAAACTCTTTCATTTTTCTTGTTGATGTTTCTAGCAACACTAGTCTCTAGCCTCTATGTTTGATGCCACTTTACCCTCTCAAATATTTTGAGATTACCCCTAGAGTTCTCTTTCCAAACACCTCATCTTGAGACCAAGAACCATGAAACATTTCCTTTGTGGCCTTGAATACTTGGAGCAACATTTTTGATGTTCAAGTAAGATTCTTAACCAAATTATGGAGTAGATAATAGAATTGTTGTTATCATCATATCTATGCGATAGGGATCATGTTCTAACATACACTCTATCAATAATTTTTACACATTAATTTGAGCAATAAAGGAAACCATCAATATTCATAATAACAATAATAGATTTTGTAGTCTTTATCAACAATTTTCTTTAATTTTTATTTGTGTGGATTTTTAAAAACTTTAAATCATAAAATATTATGATAAATAACCTTTTATGAACCAAACCATATTAAATTTATATACTGTTACATGGTTATATCTTTAACTCTTATTTGTATGGATTTATGATAAACAACTCATCAAGGGAGCGAGGAACTTTACTATCCATTTGAAAGAGCAAAACTTTTCTTTGCTAAAAAAAAAGAGAGTAAAACTTACCAAGTTTACACTAATGATTCATTTGGGGAGAACCAGAAAGCAGGCACCGGAAAAAATATCTTATGGAATATTCCGATTCTAGATCCATATTAGAACTCCATGGGGGGCTTCTGATCTTTTGAGTTTCATTATAAATGCACCAGTTTGTAAATGGTTTCAATCAAGACGTCTTAGCTCCCTTTGTCGTCCTAGTCACCGAGCAAAATTATGTTTCTGTAACAACCTTGTTGCACTTGTTTTTCTTCAAGTGCCTTGCAATCCAGCGATGGAAATTACAAGTCACAAATCCATTTGGCCTCTGTGTTCTCTACTGGTTTTAGTTGTCATTAGTTCAATTCCCAGGAGTAATTCCATGCAGGGGTCGGGGATCACCAAGTTGTCGTCCCTAGGAAGAAAGCAGGCTCTCTCCCCAGAGCAAATTCCATGGTGTCACGGATCGTATCTGGTATCCCAGCCTGGTAAAACATTCATTGCAGGCTTCTATCCCGTTGGCTTCAACGCTTACGTCTTCGCAATATGGTATGCTCGGTCCAATACAACTCTTGTATGGATGGCTAACAGAGATAATCCCGTGAACGGATGGGAATCTTCGCTCACGCTCAGGAAAGACGGCAATCTGGTTCTCAGTGATGCCAATAAAACCCTTGTGTGGCAATCTACGACGGGCAACTCTCATAACGTTGCCGAGCTTGTGCTACAAGAGACTGGCAATCTTGTCTTAGTCAATAAAAATGGAAATTCTGTGTGGCAAAGCTTCCAGGTTCCTACTGATACTCTCCTTCCCGGGCAATCCCTGGCAATGAACACAGACCTTAGATCGAGATTCAGCAATTCAAGTTACACGACCGGCTATTATCGTCTCTTCTTCGACAACGATAACGTTCTGAGGCTCTCCTTCGACGGAACCGTCAATTCTGTAGTTTACTGGCCTGATCCAGACCTCATCGCCTACACGTCTGGCAGAAGCCATTATGGCAGCACTCGAACGGCAACGATGTATGAGCGGGGCAATTTCGTGTCCAGTGATGGATATACCTTCAGTACATCTGACTACGGAGAAACGCCTCTGAGAAGACTAACCCTCGACCCCGACGGCAACCTCAGAGCTTACAGCTGGGACAGCAACTCCTCCCAGTGGAACATTGTATGGGAAGCATTTACGCAGCTCTGCAAAATTCAAGGTCTCTGTGGAAGCAATTCACTTTGCATCGACAGTACCCTGAAGCCCCATTGTGCTTGTCTATCAGGCTTTCGCATGGTGAATCTCAGTAATTGGTTCGAGGGCTGTGAGCCTGTTCATCCTCTCAAGCCTGAAGAATATAACATTTCAAGCAAGTTGAAGCTTCTTTCTGTAAAGCATGCTGATTTTTACGGTAATGATCTGGATACATACAATGACCACCGCACATTGGAACAGTGCAGGCAGATATGTATGACTGACTGGAGATGCAAAGCCTTCGCCTACAGATTGGATGGCATAGGCAAATGTTTTCCCAAAGAAGGTCTGTTCAATGGCATCCAATCTCCAACTGTTGCAAACACCGTCTATTTCAAAATCTCAATGGCTTTTTCTTACAATTCTTCCAAGGACCTCGTGCTTCAACCGTTCAGTCTTACCTGCCCACCACCAGACTTGACTGGCGTCCAGCGTCACAAGCCTGCAAAGCCCAACAGACACCGACTCTGGAATATTCCAGTCGGAAGCCTCATTGCCATAGCCGTTCTAGAGGTTGCTTGCTTTGGACTGGGATGGTGGTATTTGTTCAAACGGTACGGGATGTCTTCCTACTTGGGAATTCAAGGGCTTACTACAGGGCCGGAGAGATTCTCGTTTGCAGAGCTCGAAACGGCGACCAATAACTTCAGCGAAATTATTGGGAAAGGAGGCTTCGGTACTGTTTACAAGGGAATTTTATCGTCTAACAGAGAGGTAGCCGTCAAGAAGCTGGAAGGGGTGGACAGAGGAGAAGTGCAATTCAGGACAGAAGTTACAATAGTGGGAAGAATCCACCACATGAATCTTGTGCGCATGTTGGGCTTCTGCGCTGAAGGTGAGCACAGAATGTTGGTTTACGAATACATTCCCAAGGGGTCTCTGGATAACTACTTATTCTCGGAGGATCAGAATTTTCTCCCTTGGAATCAACGGTACGCTATCGCTGTGGGAATGGCGAGGGGCATCGCGTACATGCACGAGGAATGCCTGGACTGGGTTCTTCACTGTGACATAAAGCCTCAGAACATCCTCCTGGATAACAATTTCGTTCCCAAAGTATCCGACTTCGGGCTGGCCAAGCTGGTGGACAGAGAACGTACTCTGTGCTTTTCTACGATCAGAGGCACTCGAGGGTATCTAGCGCCAGAGTGGGTGAGAAATCTACCCATTACTGCCAAAGCAGATGTTTACAGCTTCGGCATCGTTTTGCTGGAGATTGTGAGCGGGCATAACAGCGCAATCTTCACGCGTCATCAGACGATCATGGGGGGTTCCGGCGGACGCCCAGGCGATCACTTTCCACAGTGGGCAATGGAGCAAATGAAGACGGGGAGAATGAGGGAGATGGTGGATCCCAAGCTTTCAGGCGATACGAATTCAAGGATAGATTGGGAAGAGGTGGAGAGAGTGGTCAGGACTGGGTTGTGGTGCATACAGTATGATAAGGATTTGAGGCCTTCAATGGGAAAAGTAATTGAGATGCTTCAAGGCACCATTGAAGTACCCGACATTTTCGATGATGCTGAATATCCTAGAGACATTGATCATCCCAGCTTTATGAGGACATCTTCCATGCCTATGGAATGAATACTAGAGTCTGCTTGTCTTGTAAGTCTGTCATAGCAATCTTTTGTAGTGCTGATAACTAATCTCATATAGATCTAGATACTTATCCATGCATAGGTTCACCTATTTAATGCCACACTCATCTTGAGCCATATTAGAACGCATTAAGATATGATGGTGTTAGATTACAAGCAATGTAAGGCTATGAGCCATATTAGAATATAGGTTAAGGTAGGATAGTGATAGATGGCTTACAAACAATCAAAGCTTGTGAGTAGGATTGTGTTAGATTACGAGCAATGTTTTATCTTGACAAAATGCAATGTTAGCACTTGTAATGTGGGTTATGTTGTGTTTATAAAAGACATAATGTTTTATGAGTAAAAGAATTTGAGAAAGTTTAGAACATGTGAAGGCCTGGGTTGCAAGATTGAAACATTATGGATTGAACATCCAAGTTATTGTGTTCTGAATGTTGTATTATAAGATCTGGAGCAACACTAATACCCCTTTTGCTATTAAATCTAATGAGCTTGGTAATTAGAAATTTCATGACACTTTCATTCACTCATAAGAAATTTATAACTTTTTTGGAAATGAGGAATAATAAATTATTAGTGATTAAGTTTGCATTCATGTGAAAATTTGGGTTTAATTTTTTAAAAGTATATATAATAATGTCATTATACTTATTAACTGGTTTTGATTGCATAAAAACATTTGTCATGATGCGGTCACTTAACCAAAGAATAATTATGTGGTGTTCCTTGTGAGATGAAACATAATTTTCAAAACAAAGTAGATAGAATATAGTCGCAAAAAGAAAATAAACATAGTACTTAATACATAAAGAAATGTAGTCGTGGAAATCAAATGTATAGAACCATAATTGAAAAATAACACTCCACTACCTTGTGGGGTCTTATTTAATAGATATGTCCCTCAATACATTAAATGATAATCAATTCCATTAACTATGAGACTTACGGTGGGACCCTAACATACCCTCTTCCTTACAAAGAATCCTTGTCCTCAAGGTTGGAGATGAGGAAATTGGTGAAGAATATTGTTGGTTCCCATGTAGCATCCTTAGGTTATGTATCCTTCCATTGGATCAAAACTTCTTGGATAGTGCACTAGCGATGACTATGCTCACGTTTTCCAAAACAATCTCAGGCTGCAACCAGATGGAACCATCCTCACCTGATGTAAGAAAATTTGTTTGAAATTTGTAATTGGACCCAAGAACATTGTTTAAGTAAGACACATGAAAAACTGGGTGGAGTTCAGAATGGCTAGAAAGAACCAATTTGTAAGCCACTGGACCTATATGTTTGAGGATGATATAAGGTCCATAAGACTTAGGAGATAACTTCTGGTTTATAAGGATTGGATGTGCAAGAAAACTTGATCCCCTTAATCAAAATGGCATTCAAAACGATGTTGATTAACTTACTTCTTCATTTGATTTTGAGCCAACACCAAATTATATTTGAGGGTACAAAGAATTTCAATAGACTATTAGGGAGTTTTTCACCTCCTAAACCAAACATAGGTCTGGAAGTATGAGATCACTGTCGGGGGTGATTTTCCATAAATTGCCTCAAAGTGGGTAATTTTAATTGCAACATGATAGCAGTATTCAAACCATCATTTGGCCAGGGGTAACCACTAGACCTATTGGAATTATCGTTCCAAAGAAAAAAAAAAATGTAAATAACCTTCCAAACATTTGTTGGCTACTTCCATCTAGCCATTGGTTTGGGGGTGACACATTGTGCTAAGATTCAGTTGGGTATGTTGAAGCTAAAATAATTCCTTCCATAAATTTTTGCTGAAGATGAGATCACAACAAGTCACAATGGATTTAGGCATGTTGTGTAGTTTAAAAATAATGTCCATGAATACCTGTGCTAATGTGGAGGCCTTGAATGGGTGTTGTAAGGAACAAAATGAGCATATTTGGAAATATGATCAACAAATATTATTGTCATTAATTTGTTGTTGTATTTGGTAACCCCATAATGAAATCCATAGAAATGTCATCTCACATAGTTGCAGGAATGGGTAAATTTTGTAAGGTTCCTGGAGGTATTATTGATTCCCATTTGTGCTATGAGAAAGTATCACATTCTTCCACAAAGGTGTGGACAGGCTCCTTCATGGCTTCCCAAAATAATGAATACTTGATCTTATCATATGTTTTCCGAAACCTAGAATGGCCCATGGAGGGAGAGGAGTGTAATTCATGTAAAAATTTGTATTTAAATGAAGAATCTTGAACCAAAACATTACGATCTTTATAATGGAGCTCATCATCTTTCCAAGTGTAACCTGGGCATGCATGTGTGTCGACCTATAGCTAGTGGATCATGTGCATGATATTGGCTTCCTTTGGCCATTTTAGACATACCTCTTACAAGCAATCAAGCACTAGGAAAGAGAAGACATGTGATGCCCCATTTTGACCTAAGAAACTAAACTACATTATGACCTAAGAAACTAAACTACATTATGACCTAATTATATTTTCCCCTCCCCAACTGGAATCTAACTCGAGTTGCACAAAAATTCTCTCAACCCCTTGTATACCACCACACATTGATGTGAATAACCAAGTCATATGATAGATATTAGTATAGCTACAAGCCAATCATGTTTTGGAGAGGTCGACCATGGTGGTCATTCATGGAGCCATGGGCCACTCCCATGCACCTCCGCAGGTAGACATAAAAAAAAACAAAAAAAAACTAGATAAATGATGGAGAATGAAGAAGAGACAAGAAGTTTTGATTCTCTAGGTTTAGTTATTTTTTATGAATATTTCTAATTGACATGAGAAGACACAAGATCCCATGGTCCATTTGCAAGAGCCCACATGAAATGAAGTGGATTTTTTTTAGGATTATATTTGTTAAATTGTATAATATATGTTATAAATATCCAAATAAAATAATATATATATATATATATATATATATATATATATATATATATATATATATATATATATATATATATATAATAATAATAATAATAATAATAATAATAATAATAATAATAATATTTTCCTATATATAATCTTTTAATCTTTTAAAAAAATATATATATATATAATAATAATAATAATAATAATAATAATAATAATAATATTTTCCTATATATAATCTTTTAATCTTTTAAAAAAGAGAAAGTTATAATTTTAAAATATATATATAATCTTTTTGAGAAAGTTATCATCTTAAAAAAAAAAAAAAATTATAGAAAATATTTTTTTTACAATTATTATAAAAAAACCTTATAATGTTATTTTATTTTAAAAAGGGTTATAATGTTAAGAATGTTTAAATTAGAACATAAAACATTAAAATACTTGAGAAATGGAGGTGAGGATGTCAAACCTACAATTTTTTGGAAATAAAATTTAAACTTGGACCATCGCTTTGGTGGATCCTTCTTTAAACATAGTGTAATTGGATAATATCAAAAAGCTAGCTCCATGGGAAGGTTTCCATATTTGGGTTATCGCAAAGGCGTTGTTTATTCATGTTGATGAGTAAAGTGTGGTGGGAAGCGAACCTGATGCATGAATGGTAATTAACCAGAAATTTTGTTTAACCTTAAAGTCCAACTTGACACGTTTTTATGATACCAATGGGTTTGATTTGAACACTTTATAAAATTAACATCTAGTAACTTAAGAGTAAAAAAAAGGGTTTGATTTGAACACTTTATAAAATAAAAATCTAATAACTTATGAGTAAAAACAAAAATGTAGGCATAATGGTGTATGACATATGATTTAGAAGTCATCATCCACTTAGAAGTCATCAACATAAGTACACATTTGGAGTGACCTTGAGAGATACCATGCGAGTGGTTTGGTCACATCGGTAATAGTGATGGTAAAGTGAAATATTGAGAGAGTGATATGGAAAATGTAATAAATGGTTAATGATATATGTAATTATATAATATAAAAGAAGTAAAATGCTAAGAATTATTAAGATTTTAAGTGGTGATAGTAAAAATCAAATAATAATATACAAGAATAAAAATTAAATAATAATATACAAGAATAAAAATTAAATGAAGTTTGGTAGAAATAAAATATAATAATGAGAAAAATAAAGAAAAAAAGGTAGGGTACATTACACGTGTAGTTTTTAAGTTGTAAGATTTAAAACAAGAAATGTTAAATATTGAGTACAATAAAGTAGGTATGAGTAATATGTCTATTTTATATAAACAAGTGTTGAGTGGTAGCGTAGTTCCTCTCGGGTTGAATTGGGATATGAAAAAGTAGCGGAGGCAGATGGTAATTGCAGCAGAGATGTGGCAAGCAACATGAAGCACAGGTGGTATCAATGCAGTAAATGAAACGTGGCCTTTACAACCCCATCTATTTTTTGAAAGTATATAATCTATTTTACTATGTTGAAAAATTATGTTATGACGACATAAATATAAAAGGAGATAAAAAAAAACAGTTTAATTTGAAATATATCAAAAAACTTACATATTCCTGGAAATTTAAATGCATTTGTCATATAGACTGGTGGAAGATAAAAATGTATGAGGACACACATATAAAAGGAGATTAAAAATAGTTTTATTTGAAATATATCAAAAAATAATATTGTTTGTTAGATATTCCTGGAATTTTTAATGCGTTTGTCATATAGACTGGGATTGGGGCTCCCGTGGACCATAAGAGAAATATGTACAAGAAATAGGACTGTAGAAAGAAGAAGTGGGCGACGGTAGAGTGTAATACCTGAAAAGAATAAATTGAAAGGTATCAATATTTGACTAGACATTTCTATTTAAAAAAGTGGAATAACTGGGTTGATAAACAAAGAAGTATGCGATCAGTAGACTTACAACGATGGTACATATGACCCCTTTTTCTATTTGCTTGTTGATGCCTTTTCATTGATGTCGTCGACGACTGTTGGAATCGTGAAAACTGCATGTTGCCTTTCGTCGGTGACCTGCTTCAATTCCCTTTCGAGCCATTCTTCAATGTAGCTTCTCATTGGGGCAACGTTGATCTCATTCCGGATTTTTATGTTGAAAAGTTTATTTTCTAATTCCTTGAAGTCGATAGAAAGATTATGCAGAGCCTGATCAATTTCCTCATTCTGTACTGAATAGTCGACTAGCCAGTCGTCGATGTCATCTTGACCATATTCAAGGATGCTGTAAAACTTTTCCAAAGACAACGCTGTAAAAATATCAACCTGTTTATTGAAGTCTTGCTTATTTAAGGGCAAGGAGTTGACGATTAAGTTAGGGTCTTGGAAGTCGTTGGTCCTTCCGGCTAAGTTTATTCTGGACAACTTTGTGAATAATTTTTCTTTCTTTAATATGGCTTGTTCACATGATTGAACAATGAGATGCATGTTCTTCACTTTTTCTTTCCAGCATGAATTTAATTAACCGATCCAGTTTTTGGATGGGAGATATTGTTGTATTCTTCTTGTTTCTGTCATGTTGTTGACAATGGTGCCAAAAGGAAGGACCACATTTAAATAGAAATGTTCTTCATCTTTTAACTCCACCTGCAAATGTTCAAGCAAATTGTATGCCCTCGTTCTAAGGGAAGCCATGATTTGTGATGTTTCCCACGCCTCAGTAACTAGTTCCATTCTTTTCTTGATATTATTCTCCACATATCCTCTACACGATGCGAGGAGGCTAGAGGATCCTTTTAACTTGGCTGCAGGGGTGGCAGGCATGGCTATTGCCAAAGGATTGCCAAGCAATGGCATAAGAATCAAAGCCTCTTCCAATTCCTTGACCCGGTCCTTCAGTCTAGCATTCTCGGCCTCAATGCCTCCAATGGAATCATCAAGTGCATCTGCGGTCGCTATGTGAAGTCGACAGATTTGGGACGGCCGTATATTCGCAAGGTTAACCTATGAATGAGATTTTCCTTTCTTATTTTTTACATCTTTTTTTTCAATAATCAATTTTTTGGACTGGCTGTAAAAAACAACGCTCTAGTACACGAAGGATTCATCTTCGTCAAAATTTTTGGTATCAGATATGTCCATTGGACGACTATGCTGGATTGCGTCTCTAGGCTGATCAAGGTAGTGGAATACACTATCCAGATCAGGCTCAAGTTCCATGTTCTCATTTTGAATTTAGGGCTCTTCCGCCTATCCCACATTTTTTTTTCTCTTCTTATCTATTGGAAACTTGTGAGAACTATCAATTTTAGGGTGAGGAGGGTTGTTATCTCCTCCTCTGTTTGAAGAACTCTGATTTGTTTTGTTGTTGTGGTGGGTCGTTGGAGCGATGCTCTGAGATGTCGTACTTTTGGGAGTGCTATTCGTCGATTGAACACTCTTCTCACCGGGGCATTTTCCAGGTTGCTTGTACAATTCAGTGCTTCTTTGCACTGTGTCTAGGTCATCGGCATCAGAAGCACAAGCATTTTCGCCAGTGTCTTTGTTTTTAGTCAGGTGTTTTTATAAAAAACAATTGTCGAAGCCAAGTATTTGTAAATGTTGTAAAAAAAATTTATTGGGGTCGAACCCTCTTAGGCTTTCAACATATCTTAGGTTCAAGTTGCTAGACTGGGCTGGAAATTCGTCAATTTTGTTGATGTTCCTCAACACGAAGTCCCCGACTTTCCAAGGGAGAGGAATGAACTGTTTTTTTCTCTTCTCTTGGAATAGATGCAACCAGTAGTTGTATCGCGTTGCTACTTCTGTAACAAACATTCTATCCGTAATGTGACATGGAAAGAGAACAGGTTTTTCCTTGGAGCCAAAAATCCTTATCACAATGTAATTATCCAGATGTTCAAGTGTCCCCTTTCTGTCCAAAAAACTGGTTTCCTGTTCAGATATGCGGGGAGCATCTTCTCCTAACAACAAAACTTTGAAAACAAACACGAAGCCATTAAAAACCTCATAAAAACAATGGGAGGCCTTGTGCTTCCACAAGGTCGGGTACTAGAACGTTACTGGGTCGAATTCCCAGTTGATCTTCTTGGACAGAGACAGTTTCGGAAACTGACAGCAATGTGCTATTGCAAAAACTAAGTAGGATGACATATAAAATTTCTTCTCCTTTTTGAAGCTTGACAATTGGGAACAGATTTCATGGGAAATTAGCTTGCCCCAATAAAAAATGACTTATTCCTTGACTGTGAAATACAAAATATAAAGTGTCATTCGAGAAATAGTTGTTATGGACTACTGTCCCGTTATTCTTGTAAATAGCTAGGTAATTTCCCGGAATGGATTTCTAAATGAACTAACCTGCAAGGTTGTGATATCTTCAGGAACTTCCATCGGGTCTTCCAAGAGATCGAGCAAGAGGTCCAACCTGTTATTATGCTTTGTCAGGAACTGCTTGCAATATTCTCCTTTGAACATCAATGTTGGCTCTGACAATCTTAACATCTGGCGGAAGACCTGAGGTGACAAAGAAACAGAAGAACGATCTCGTAGTGAAATAATTCTTTTGTTTGAAATAAATTTATTGGTGCACCAAGAGACCAACTCATTACAGTCAAAAAATTCAGGGACACAACCTGCATGAGCAATCCCAGAGGTCCAAATTACTTCGTTCTGGGTGGCAGGGGATGAGTAATAAGAATATTCCTTGGACCACTAGAATTTTTGGTCCTCATGCCTGAACATGTTTATTGTATCTCCACAGAACTGTTGTCAAGCTGATGCCATAGGTTTATGAGAACGTTCGTTTGCTCCAAACGATGGTTGAAATGAACAGTTGGAGGTGATAATATAACTCTCCACAAATGTTGGTTCAATGCTTATGAACAGGAAAGCTCCTCGATCCTTTCGTTGATTAATGACAATCTGTATGGGTGCTGCATGATGAACTGCTAGCAGTAAATCTTACTTATTGCATATTTAGAAGTGCGAAGGTGGTGGGTACGATGAAGAGAAATTAAGGATTGGAGGTTTTGTGAACATGCCAAGCCGGCAACATGCGAACTCCATTTCATGATTTTGAAACCAACACTTGGAAGGGATAATATAAGCCTCCACAAATCTTTCTTTAATGTGTATTAATAAGAAATCTCCTCGAGCTTTTTGCCTATCAATGTCAATTTATACGATTCCTGCACGATGAGCTGTTAGAATTAAATGTCGCTAATTTCATATTTAGAAACAAG
>JZKD02S2020963.1:54234-79197 GCA_000966675.3 Picea glauca
TATAAACATTTTTTTATTATAGACAAGTGCGAAGGTCACGGAGACAGGGAAGAGCAAGGAACGAATGGCAAGGTCTGAAAAGCGGTCAGACGAGATTCAAAATAGGGTTATGGGAGATACTCAGGAGAGGTGAGTGTCCGATGGTCAAATTTTATGTATCGGAATTTTTGACTGCGAAACATGTAAAACGAAAGAGAGCATGATGGGGCAGTTCAACGAATGGTTTGTATATTTGCGAAATTTTAGGAAAGTGGCTAAGTATGGAATAGGGAAGCGATCGGTCATACTTGTTTTTGGAATCGAGGATTGAAGATTTTGTGAACGGACCAACCCGACGACGCACAAATGAAATTCCATGATGTTTGAAATTAACACTTGGAAGGGATAATATAACCATCCAATTTTTTTGGTTTTATGCGTATTAATGGGAGTTCTCCTCAAATCCTGGTTTAACATTAACACTTGCTAATTGCAAACTTAGAAATAAGATCTTATATATAATTTCTAATTGCTAATTGCAAAGGGCGCGGGCACAAGAAACAACGATTAGGAATTGGATATTTCTTGAACTCACCAACCTGACGATCTGCGAAAGAAATTCAAAGAAATGGCGAAGTATGGAAAGCGAACATATGGGATTCAAAATGGGGTGACAATAGTTCCACAGGAGACATGAGGACGCGACGGTCAAAATGTATGTCTCAGAAGTTTTCAGTGAAAAATGTGTACAAGGGAAGAGGGCATGATAGGTAGACTGTAATACAGGAGACAATATGATGTGAGTCCGGTTGCAAATTTGTATATCGTGGATGTCAGGGTACTGTTTGTAGGTCATGGAACAATAGAAGTGAAATCTAGAGCCCGCCTACCCAAGAATCTGTGGTCGAAGAAGTGGCTGGGTATGGAATGGGGAAGCGGTCGGTCGGTGTCGCAATATAAAATCACGAGTGCAAACGTGAACCCATAAGTCTACCTACCCGCACAACTAGATATTTTTGGAAAAATGAATAAGTGAAGAGAAAGATAAAGTTAAGGGAAAATAGAAACAGATATTTGGTTAAGTATAGAAGATGGAAAAGAAGGGCTAATATATTCACATTTGTAATAGATATCCCATTTCCTTGAAATATATTTTTTGCATGTTTCTGAAGAAGTTATATACTTATTGCATATACTTGGAAAGAAGTGAGAAGGTGGCAGGCACATAAAACAATGACTAGGAATTGAAAATTGTCTACAATCCGCGAAAGAGATTGCAAGAAATGGCCATGGAAAGCAGTCAGACGGGTTTCAAAATAGGCTGACAAGGGTTCCCAAGGAAACATGAGGCACCGACGGTCAAATTGGATTGATCGAAACCTTTGAGTGCATATTGTTTAACACAGAAGAGGGGTTGATGTAGGAATCCAAAAGATGAGCTCCAAGATAGAATGACAAGCATTCCTGAGGAGACATGAGGGCCCGAAGGTCAAACTATATTGATGAGAAATTTTGAGTGCATACTGTGTAACATGGAAGAGGGTTGATGTAGGAGTCCGGAAGTCAATTTTTATATCTTGGAAGCAGGTGGGGGGCTGTTTGCAGGTTAAGGAACACTAGAAGTGCAGTCTGCATGTCCGGGAATCCGCAAGCGAAAAAAGGAGAGTAAGTATGGAATTGGAGGTGTGAAAGAGATTCCAAGAAATGGAATAATATGGAAAGCGGACGCAGGGGTTTTAAAATGGGGTGAAAATAGTTCCCCAGGAGACGTGAGGACCCGAAGGTCAAATTGCAGGTCTCAAAACTTTTGTGTGCAAATTGTGTATCAAGGAATAAGGGATGATGTGGGAGTGCGGCAACAAATTTGTATATCGCGGAAGTCTGGGTGCTGTTTGTAGGCCATAGAATAATGGAAGTGCAATATACAACCGTCCTACCTGGGAATTCGTGATCTGAAGAGTGCCTAGGAATTGAATGGATAGTGGTTGGTCAGAGTCGCATTTTCAGAAAAACGACTAAGTAACGATAAAGAGAGAGTAGAGGGGAAAAAGAAACGACAATTTGGTAAAGTATAGAAGAGGGAAAAGAAGGTCCAATATATTCAAATATGCAATAGATATTCCATTTCCTGGCAAGATCTTTTCTGTATGTTGTTGGAGAAGTTGTATACATATTGCATATACCTGGAAAGAAATATGAAGGTAGCGGGCACAAGAAACAATAAGCAAAAATTTGAAATTTCCTGAACCCGCGAACTCGACGATCCACCAAAGAGATGTCAAGAAATGGTCCAGTGTGGAAAGTGGTCGAACGAGCTTCAAAATAGGGTGACGGGTTCCCGATGAGCCGTAAGGCCTCGACCATCAAATTGTATATATCAGAACATTTCGGTGCAAAATGTGTAACACGGAAGAGGGGATGATGTGGGAGTCCAGAAGTAAATCTGCATATCGCAGAAGCTGGAGTGTTGTTTGCAGGTCATAGAACAATGGAAAGTGCAATTAAGACAAAGGGGAAGCGCTCGGTCAAAACGCGTGAATCCACCAACCCGCGCAACAAGACATTTTTGGAAAAAACTACTAAGTAACCAGAAAGAGAAACTACAGGGGATAAAAGAGTGGGAAAATAGAAAGGGAGAGGACAATTTTCATAAGTGCGAATTGGTTTCAAACAAGTCCCATTGCTGCAAAACCATCATTTTCTAGTAATTGTCAGCAGATTCTTTGTTGAAGATTAGATTGTATTGCAACTTGTGGGAGTAAGTGTGTTCTTGATACATTCTTCCATGACTGTAACATATTAACTTAAGTATTAAACTTCTTGCATTATGGGTTGTTAGCATTAAAGCTTAATAATTGCATGTCTAGATACAAGAATGATGATCTTGCTGCAACATTGTGATTTGGTATTTCTATGCTCTATCTACATTACAAATAGAATTGAATGTTGGTTTGAAACTATCTGAAATTCATTTTTTGTTTCCATAAAATTTTGATGGATCAATGCAGTGCATTTTCATATAATTGTTAGATGCTCCATTTTAGAACAAATTACCTAAGAAAATACAATATCAAAGAACTACGAGACTACCGAACCATGCCAATGAGAAGAGGTGTTAAATTCGGAAAAGAAGCAACAACCAAGACTCCAAGGCAAATTTTTAAATAGCAAATCCATTAAAAAAAAAAGAACAATGAGCACTGTATATCTATCCTTAGAAATTGGACCGAGTTCTTTGGGCCGAAACATTGAACATATCTGTCATAAACACAAGCACAGGATCTGCAACATGCAAGAGCCATCGAGATTCTCTTCAATATGCATACAAACATGATTACCAGTTTTTTTTTTTAGGAAATCCTTGCAGTCTTCTCCTCGATGGATCATCCTGTGGTAAAATTGATAGTTCTCAGAATATTCTCGTGAGGAAGAAGACAAAAAATGTTTTAGAGAAAACATAATAGACCTTAACTGAAAGTTAGGACACACCAAGAAACCGCCTCTCCACAGTCGAAAACTTCAGGGTCATAGATTGCATGTGCAATTCCAGAGGCCCAAATTAGTCCATTCTGGGTGGAAGGAGATGACTAGTAGGAATATTCCTTGTACCAGTGGGAGTTCTCATCCTCATTCCCTAAGGTGTTGATTGCATATCTAGAAAACAAGACTGTGGTCCTGCAATTGAATATTTTTTTGGGTTGAAATGTATCTATGGGAGCATCAACAGATGATTTCCTTACAGTGAAAGACTTCCACCCAAAACAAACTACTTTGGACCTTTGTAATTCCTAATTTCGATATGCAAAGCGGCTGTTGCGTTCAACGTCGATTTCTTTTCTGAAACTCCTTCTTTTGGTGTTTTCAGAACCTCCATCGTCGAGCCAGGAAGTACCGCCCATTATGGTTGATTTCAATTTGGGCACAGGAGTGGGAACAATCTATGCATTGCCATCATCCATTGGCATATCATTGTCCATCAGATCATCTTCTTCTAGCTCATAATCCATCGCATCAACCTCTGTTCTAGCCATCGATGCAACTGGGCAAGTTGTCTAAGCAGGCAGGGTTTCCTTGGAATTCTTTAGCTTGAAATATATCTCTCGGTGCACCAATAGATCATCTCCCTTTTTGCTCCTGGGCGGAGGGAGATGAGTAGTAAGAATATGCCCTGGAATACTGGAACCTCTGGCCATCATGCCTGAAGGTGTTTACTGTATTTAGACATAACTGCTGCCATAAGTTAACGAGAATTTTCGTTTGTTCTAGATGATGTTTGAAATGAAAATTGGGGAGGGATAATATAACCCTCCGCAAATCTTGGTTTAATGCGTATCAATGGAAGATCTCCTTGAGCCTTTCGATGATCAATGACAATCTCCAGGGTTCATGCATAATGAGTTGTTACCATTAAATCTTACTAATTACATATTTAGAAAAAAGTGCGAAGGTGGCGGTGATGACGAAGAGCGATTAAGAATTAGAGATTTCTCAAAGGCGCTAACCGGCCAATGCGCAAAAGAGATTACATCATGTTTTAAATGAATTGTTGGAAAGGATAACACTCTTCTCTGCAAATATTGGTTTAATTCGTATTAACGACAAATCTTCTTCGACCTTCCAGACAATAATGACAATCTTAATGGTTCATGCACGATGAACTACTAGCATTAAATCTTAATAATTCCATATCTATAAAAAAGTACGAAGGTAGCAGGGATGGTGAAGAGTGACCAAGCATTGTACATTTCGTCCACCCGCCAACCCGCAAAACAGATTCCAAGGAATGCCCAAGTATGGAAAGCGATTGAGAGGGTTACAAAAAAATGGGTCACAAGATATACATAGGATATGTGAGGGGTCGATGGTCAAATTGTATGTCACAATGAAAAATTTCGGCCATCAGTTTGTATATCGCATAATTTCGGGTGCTAGTCGTACGGAGGGGAACAATGGAAGTGCAATGTTGAGCAAGAAATTTGTATATTGCAGAACTTTGGGTGCTATAAATAAAAGCATGAGACATTAAAAAAAAAGACACATTCGGAAAAAGGACCAAGTAAACAGAAAGCAAAAGAAAACGAGATCAAGGGGAATTTGTTTGCTAATTTGTAGATCATGGAAGTCTGGGTGCTATTTGCAGGAAGCAGAACAATGGAAACGCAATGTTGAACCCGCCTATCTGGGAACCCGCGATTCAAAAAAAATGTTCAATATGAAATGGAGAAGCGGTCGGTCGGGCTGGTGATATAAAAGTAAAATGGAAATCTGAAGACGTGAATCCGCCAACTCCTGCACCTAGACATTTTCCAAAAAATGAGTAAGTAATGAGAAAGGGAAAGCAGAGGGCAAAAAGAAAGCAGATGACAATTTTCAAAAGAAGGAATTGGTGTAAGAAAGCCCCATTGATGGTCTTAATAGTAACTATGAAGTGCATTAAACATGTTAACAGGTTCTTAAATCAATGAATAGATACAACGAGCGATGTTTATAGTTTCCAGGATCTGTTTGTATAAGAGAAGTGTTGAAAAGTTACAAGAAAATTAATTTTGGGATGTTTAAGTAAAGTTTTTGTACTTTTAGCTTCACCGCAAGTATAACAATGATAAATTTGAATTTTAATGTCCTCTCATTCATATGATAGTTCCATTAGAATTTGCATAGTATATATTCTTTTATTTCAAATTATTCCAGGAAATTAATTTTGCTAAGTTCATCGATCAAGGAAAAGTGCTGAAAAACGAGATAAAGAGGAATTTGTTTGTTAATTTGCAGATCGTGGAAGTCCGGGTGCTGTTTGCAGGTGACGGAACAATGGAAACGGAATGCTGAACCATCGTAGAGTGAATCTTGTGAGTTCGATGAGTACGTAGTGGAATTTTAGATCACAAAAGTTTTGAGTGCAAGATGTATATCACAGAACAAGAAGCAACCGAGTTCAAAAGCGCCAACTCGACAATCGTGACCATAAAATTGGCTAAGTATGGAAAGGAACAACGGTTGGTCAAATTCATCATGTGAGGATATAGATGGAGATGATGATATGTCATCCCACCAACCCTGGAACCCACGATCATAAAAATGCGATTAATTATATAACTAGAAAGCAATAATGTACGGGAAGAAGAAAAGGGGAAAAGGACTAAGTATCTCATAGAAGAAATTCTATTGTTCGTTTATTAATGCCAATCTTTTCGAACCCCTGGTGAGTTCTCACTGGTAAAAGCATAAATGGCAGATCACGAAAGTTCTTTGGCTACAAGATGTATATAATGGAACAAGGGACATAAGTGTTGGATATCGAAAACCCGAGACCTGGTGGCCAGATAATTGGCTAAGTATTGGCCAAGAGAATTTTTTAATATTTATTCCAATAGTATTCATATTAATATATACTAATAGATTATTTCTGGTTCAAATGTAAAGAATCTCCCAATTTGCAGGATGTTGTTCGGTTCACAAATTTCGTTGAAATCACAGATGTTTTGAGTGCAAGATGTATATCACGGAACAAGAAGAAACCGAGTTCAAAAGTGCCAACCCGACAACCATGACCATAAAATTGGCTAAGTATGGAAAGGAACAACAGTCGGTCGGGTTCGTCATGTGAGGATATAGATGGAGATGAAGATATGTCAGCCCGCCAACCCTGGAACCCGCGATCATAGAAAGGAAACTAAGTATATAACCATAAAGCGATAATAGAAGGGAATAAGAAAAGGGGAAAAGGGCTAAGCATCTCATAGAAGAAAATCTATTGTTCATTTATTAATGCCAATCTTTTCGAACCCCTGGCTAGTTATCACTAGTAAAAGAATAAATTGCAGATCATGGAAGTTCTTTGGTTGAAAGATATATATGATGGAACATGGGACATAAGTGTTGGATGCCGCAAATTGGGGACTCAGTGGCCAGATAATTGGCTAAGTTTTTTCCTAACTCCCGCACCTAGACATTTTCCGAAAAAATGAGCAAGTAACCAGAAATGGAAAGCAGATGGAAAAAAAGAAAGGGGATGGAAATTTTTGGAAGCGGGAATTGGTGTAAGAAATCCCCATTCATGGTTTTAATGGTAATTATGAAGTGCATTAAACATGTGAACAGGTTCTTCAATCAAGGAATAAACACAACGAGCCATACGTATAGTTTCCAGGATCTGTTTGTATAAGAGAAGCGTAAAAAAGCTACAAGGAAATCAATTTTGGGATGTGTAAGTAAAGTTATTGTACTGTCAACTTCACCACAAGTATTAACAATGATGGACTTGAATTTTTTGAAATTTCAAATTATTCCACGAGATTAATTTTACTAAATTCATCGATCAAGGAAAAGTGCTAAAACGAGGCACATACTACATTTTCATCACAAAGCTTATATTAAAGGGAAAAACATTTCCTCTATAGTCTTTAATATCATAGAAAAATTGCGAAGATCCTGAATGTATTATCAATTTTCCAGAACGAATCATACAACCAAGAACCAAGTAAACACCAAACAGGACGCAAGCAAGATCCCACAAGGTTCCATAGAGAAACACACATCGAAATTTGCATCAAACAATTTGATATATATATAAACACGTCATGGCATTGGTTTTCTCTTACATCTAGTATATGTTCCCACGAGAAAATAACTGGGGCCATGGGATATGAACAAAATTATGCCAAATAGAAAACAACACAAAACCAGTGGAGCTTCGCCACTACATGCTAGCTATAACCAGATCTCAAAATGGGGAACAAGACAATTTCCGATTACTATTTTACCATTAAGCAAGATCACTATGGACATTTTCTTTTGATACTGCCATGGTCTATCACTACTAGTTTTAACAATGCAAAATTTCCAATATTATTGGAAATTCCTGATGATTTTGCCCAGATGAGCAAGCTATTTCAATGGTTCAAAGGACGGGCCTGAGCTATTTACAATTGGATACTTTTTATGGGGTTTTCTATCATGCTTCTCATTTATGGACTAAACAATCTTATGCGCGTGAAATATCTATAGTGATATCTGAAAATATCAAGTTGATGTTTCAATCCATGCCGAGTCCTTTTTTTTTTCAATTAGGGCATCGAGAAAATGAAGACACCATACCATAAATGTACAATTGGAGACAATTTTTTATTTTATTCGGGCACCCCCCAAAAAAATGTAGAAATCATGTCATGGCTATATAGTTGAAAAACAATTGTCCAACTTGGGCACCCAAAAAAAGTGCAAGCTCCTCCATCAAAGCCACAACCAACTACCATTTTTTTATTTATTTGCACACCGAAACAAATATGCGAAATTCTTACTGGGAAATGCAAGAAAACATCAAAATAAAAACATCGATTGCATTTGTAATTATATTCTCAAGTACTCGAGTCCGACGAACATTCATCTGGGTGTTGAAGAAATATTACAGAGATACATGAGATATTTTTCATTTCCATGCCAAAGCTTGATATGATTTTTTATTTTTTTTATTTTTATTTCCAGCCGATATGCAATATTGCATTGTCCTCATTTAAGGTAAATTTTCTATGTCTCTGAAAGTCACGTAGCATGTAGACACTGCTTGTCTTTTTCTGTAGGTATGCTTCATATGACAATTCTGCTAACCCATGAAGCATATCTTGTAACAGAGGCTATCTAATTGTACAATGGATGATTGTGTTGCCCACGGTTCAGATCGCAACATTGAGGCAATGTCCATATATGTATGGAAAATTTTCACTGCATCGTAGACAATCAATCGTATCATCTCTTATCAAAGAAGAAGAAAAAGAATGAGAGTTTCATTTCACACATACAGGCTCAAAGGGGGTCGAGTACGCATTCACTGCAAGCAAAACACCTTCAACCTGGAAACATGAGCATAGGAATTAATATATTGAACAATATAATATACAACTGCAACCCCCCCCTAAAAAAAAAAAAAAGAAAGCTGCAGAAATTTGGTGAAGGTTATTTTTATGAGCAAAGTGAGGATGAATCTGTAGATGTATATGCACAATAGCTGTAGAGCTAGTTAGTTTCTTTAGATCCTATACTATGTGTACTCGCAATTTTGTTACAAATGTTGCTTGGGTTGTGCGAAAGATCCTTTCTCTAACATCCATTTTCTTTGTTATATTTTTGAAGAGCATAAGTGGAAATTTCCCTTTATGCAATTGTTGTTCCATTGATGAAAACAAATTTGAATAGGTATCGAACAATTGCAGCTGCAACATGGAACAATGCAATATTTGTGTAACTTAACCGAGATACATGGACATGCGAAAGTAAAGGACAAAACTGGATATGGAGAACGGTACCATTTCCTTGTCGTTGTTTGACTCTCCATATTTTATATGGAGAATGTGTTGCGAGCCAAGTTTTCTCTCTAGTGTGACAACTGCGGCAATGGTTTCGATTGGGTAAATGTCGTTGCTCTGTGCAAGTTGGATGATAGTTGCGTTCGGGACAAAACGACATTCTAAACAAATAGCGGGAATTTTTCGCACAATACTTGTTTCGTTGAGCGAAATAATCTGGTCACAATCACCACGGTCATATACTATTTTGGGCAATATATTAAAATTTGTAATGGATATCCCATTACCTGGCAATATCTTTTCTGCATGTTTCTGGACAAGTTTTGTAGGAATAGTCAGTGTGACTATCATCATGGCCTCCTTGTCTTTCCTGTCAGCACACATCATGGCCTCCAAGTAGGTGCTATAGACAACCATTATGTCCCTGATGAACACTTATCTAGTTCGACGACTGTTCAAGCCCTCTATTGATAGTATTTTGGGTGTTACAAGTTTAGACTTGGTGACAATTTTTGAATAGGAAAAGTAAAGTGAATGGTAGTGTACATTATTTTTTTTTGTTTTCTTTTTTTCCTGGTATAAATTTACAAGTAGACGCACAACTTGGATGAACTACGGAGCTAGAGTTTTGCAACCAGACCTCTTAGTCTGCAGAACCTGCGCTATGTTCGACGTCTCGCTTGTACTTGTTGATACTTCTTGTGAACTGCAAAGTATGTATTGCAGATGACATCAACATATTCACCATGCCATAGATGAATAAATAGATAGGTTATTTGTTTGGTAAACATACTAGGAATAAAATGTATGCATCTTTACCTTTGGCCTTGTCGGTCTGCTGATGTCTGGGATGACTGACTGCTCATGTCCATGTCACTAGTCCAACGTTTTCTGATGCAAGCATGTGTAGATGAACATCAGAATGAATAAACAAGCATATGCATTGTATATTGTCCGTAATTGTTCTTAATGGCACATGCAGGGTGGAAGGAGATGAAATACAAAATAGGGTGTCAAGGGATACTCAAGAAACATGAGGACCCGATGGTCAAATTGTATGCCTCGGATTTTTTGACTGAAAAAATGTGTAACAGTAAATAGGGTGTGATGGTGGGGCATGACGGTCAATTTGTATATCGCAGAACCTCGGAAGCCAAAGGCACACAATCTTGAACCCGCAAGCCCGACACCCACAATCGACAAAGTTGGAAAGTATGGAATAAGGTAGAAGTGTGACCGTAAATGTGAACCCATGAGTCTGCCAACCTGCGCACCAAGGCATTTTCGGAAAGACGACTAAGCAAAGAAATTAGAAAGAAAAAGGGATAATAGAAATTGGAAAAAGTAGTAATGGGGAGGGAACAAACGCCCATTGTTTCCAAATCCTCATTTTATAGTCTAATATTATATTGCCCCACCTGATTTGTATATTTAATTTACTAGCACAATTGGTATAACTTTTCGAAGATTGTATGATAGACCCTCTGCTGTTGCATAGAAGAATTCATCTTCCTTTCCAACCAATCTATTTCTTCCAAGGTAGAAGCGCCGAATATACAATGGACATGAAGGCAAGTTAGCATGAAGAAAGACATGTAAAAGAAAGAAATACAGTTCTATTTATTTCATTGCAACAACAAACAAAATACGATTCACATGAGAATAAGAAGAAAGATACGCAATATATACATATAGAAAAAAAGGTGGAAAGTAGTAGAACAAGTACAACAAATACATAGACAATAAATGAAATACTCAACACTGGAATATGAAATAAGAGAACAGGTATGCACCGCTGCAACTCCTCATCTACATTTGTTCCAAAGAGTCCATCGTCATCTCCAACCATTCTATTTGTTTAAATGTAGCAATGCATGAAAAATACAATGGACATGAAGGAAGGTAGTATGCAGGAAGACATGTAATGAAGATAGGTTATTATGTAGGAAGGCATGCAATATCTACATACAATAAACTAGGTGAACACATATACAGACAATAAATGAAATACAAAACAACAAAATATGAAATAACAGTACAAGCATGTACCTTTGTATCTCCTCTTCCATTGCTGCAGTGAAGACTCCATCATTTTCTCCAGCTATTCTGTTTCTTTGAATGTGGGAACGCACAAAATACAATGAATATGAATGGAAGCTGGTATGCATCGGAGAATAAGTAATATGTACATACAGTAAATGAGAATCAACGAATAGAATAAAAGATAGGCAAAAACATGAAACTTTACTTTTCTCCATCCATGGTTGTAAATATATAAAGTTTTTTCCTACCCAAAATATATTACAAGCCACAAAATATTAAGAAATTGCATGGCCATAGCTAAATGATTTTGGTTTTCTGTGGAAAAGTATCCTGATATGCTTCCAGACATGGAAATAAAATTTTGCAGTATCTTTGGTGTACATATCATATCTCAAGTACAAGTAAAATTGTATCGTGGTCACACCAATCTGTGTAGAGGATAAATAAAATGTATTTTGTTATGGGCACATTCCACCATATATGGTTAATAAGTGTAGTTTGCACATGTTTTATTTTAACAAAAAAACAACTGATATTGTGATTGCACATGTAGTTGTCCAATTATTTCTTATGAAACTATTTTCTATCATGTCAACACTGAAGTATCAACAAAATTTTATAGCAGAAAAGACACGCACGGAACAGACACGAGATCTCGACTTTGATAGACATGGAAAATAACACAACCGCAGGTCCACTCGTGGGTGAAGGGTCTGAACACCGTAAATCACCCCCCCCGAAAAAAATAAAAATAAAAAAATCTCCAACTTTCGGCGCATGACCCCAACCCTACAAAGTCGAAGTAAGCAAAAGAAAACAACAAGCACCAAACCAACGAGAAAAAACGAACAAGCCCAACTGTAGCCCCAGGGCCCCAAACTCGTAAACTTGAGCCAAACAACAACAACCAACAACCGATGAACCAACATACCAACGAACAAGCAACAACCACCAAATCAGTAAACAACATATGTATCTCTAACGATTACCAAACTTCAGCCGAAGCACAGAAGGAACCAGAAGCATATGACGAGCATGCCAGTAGAAATAAGAAAAGATTCTTGCTTGCAAACTGCAAACACTGAACAATAAAGAAGGAATAGAAAATGAAAGTATGGCATGGAAACTTACTCCAAAATGATGAAAGGCAGAAGCACAGGTCGAATTGTGAACCAAACAACAATAAGCAACAACCGACGAACCAGTGAAGAAGAAGCACCGACCGAACCAGTAAACAATGTATGTAGCTTCAACGATGACAAAATTTCATTCTAAGCCTAGAAGAAGTATGAAACATACAATGCCTATTCAACTGGCGGTGGACAACAATATTGTCCAAATTCACTTCAACATTATATGGAAAATTTTGAGGAAAAATGTACTCCGAGAAGCCTATTTAGATAAACATTTAAGGCTGTCAGGCTGTCTAAGGGCCTCATGGTATGCAAAAATTTAAGCTGTCAGGCATATTTTAGGACCTCGCGCCATGTAAACCATTAAGCTGCCAGGCCTATTTAAGAACCTCAAAAATAGTGTCAATGATCTAAACCTTAGGTATGCAAACATTTCAATACAAATACAAAGGACTAATAATAATAGCACAAATACATTAATAATAATAATAATAATAATAATAATAATAATAAAACCTGGCAATAAGTCCTCAAATCTATTATCCAACGAGATCATGACATATATGTTTTTTTTTATAATAAATAAATAAATAAATAATGTTTTTAGTTTTGTAGTTCGAACAATAGAAATTATGCAAAAAAATGTAGTCAAACAAAAAACTAATATAAAGTCAACGAATTATCGATCACTATAAACTTTGGATATCTAAACATTTCAATATGAATAGTACAAATAAAAAAGGTACCATACATGATAAAACTTTGGATATGGAAACATATAATTAATTGAGAATAGCGAAGCTGGAAATAAGACCTCAAATCTACTGTCCAATCAGATCATGACATATATGGGTTTTTTTATTATATAAAAAATAATGCTTTTAGTTCTGTAGGTCGAACATTAGAAAGTATGCAAAAATTTGTAGTCAAACGACAAAATAATATAAAGTCAACGAATTATTGATCGCTATAGTCCCTCTACACCTTCTACATGGAATAATAACACTATACAAATGTAAACATGAAGCATGCAAGTTTACAGTGTTAGTATGGATAATATTATTGCAAAACTTATTTCATTTACATTGTCAGTCTATTAAATAAAGGATAATGAATGTGCAATTAATATAAGGGAGGGATGACCCCGAATGGGGTTCCACCTGGACACAGTCCGAGGACACATCGAACCAAGTGGCCAGGGGAGTTATTAAACTCGGTCGCCAACCCACAACCATTAACTACCGCATGGCTCACACCATAAGGAAAGTTATGGTAGTGCACCTAGAAAGACAAGCCGGGTTAATGGCCGCGTGAGCAAGCCAGACCAGGTGTACTAGGCCTAGGATGGCCGTCAAATTGGCTTCAATGGCTAGAAGGGTTGTCAACTCGTGGGCATGAAAAAATAAACGAGAATTCACGCTGGTGTATTCCTCCATTCTCCATTCGCCCTGGTTAGTGCTCTTGGGATCTTCTGAGCAGTTATGCATTGCTTCCCTCTGTGTATTTTTCTTGGGCGCTCTCACCAGCTACCCTTGCAATTGTGTTAGCTTTGATACCCTCTTCCTGCTACACTCGCTCGACCCTCACAAGCTTCTTTTCTTCAATTCCACCAGTTCCTTCTCCCTGTTTTCCCAACACCATATCTTTGCCTCTCTACCCACAACCCATTGCCTCCATAATCTTCCCAGCATGCCCAGAGAAAGAGGAAAATCCAATAGGGGAGCACGTTATTACAACACCCTCTCTAGACGTAATCGACTCTCCCCCTCCAAACTGGCTCTAATTGCCCATTTCACAAGCCCAAGACACACCAACTAGAGGTCGCGGGAGGCACCTTTGTCCACCCCTCTTCAACTCCATGGCGTCAACCCAGTGAAGGAGGAAGCGTCACCTTCATGCACGCATATTCCTCTGTCCACCCATCATTTTATCCATGGCCTAAGATCAGTTAAGGAGGAAGCACCACCTTCGTTCACGTGCATTCCTCTAGCCACCAGTCTCTTGCCCCGCCCCCCCCAAAAATCAATCCACATGACCCCTACTACGGAGATGGTAGTTGTATGGTGGAGGAGGAAATCCCCCCAAGATGGCAAGTGGAGGAAAACACAACGACTGCCAATGAGAACACCACAAAGGTCACCAATGAGGAAAAAGAGGAGCAACCCCAAAAATTTGCAAATCGCCTCATAGAAGAGCACCTCCAACTCATATTTGAAATCAGACGAAATCAGGACGATCAGATGCACTCTCAGTGCATCCTTGGCCAAATAATGGACATTTTGTTTGATGCACTAGCATATGCTCTTGCATGAACTCTATGCCCAACATGCGGCCAACGGTTCACCCCGGTCTACAAAATCCATGTACAACCAGGCTCGACAATGGAGTGAAGTCTCCAGGTTAGTGTTCTTCGTTAATTCCAGCTACAGGATTAATTTCTTAGTTTACTATCGCAACAAACTAGAAGGACACATAGTTTTCCCCTACATTGTTTATGTAGTTTTTTTCATAGTAGTCCTATTAATAGCTAGTCTTAGAGGCCACCTGAATAATGTTCAGACATTTTTGTTTACGTAGATAGGATGAAAAACTTTGTTAAAGAAGTTTTGTTCAAACATTTCTAGCTTACAGGATGATGTATCGACCTCAGAGCATCTAAGAGCCACCTGTTCTGGTTTCCCTTCTGTGGAAAAAAAGGTGGCTCACACTTGGCATTGCATAGCTTACATATGTTATTAATACAAGGATCCACTTTTATTTACAAAACAAATATAAGGGAGGTATGAGTGGGTGTTACAAAGATTTATCCTCTATGACCAATATTAAAGGTCACAACAAAGAGGTAATCCATAGAATTGATTCAAACTTAGAAAGAAGTTAAAATGTATAACTGACTAACTACTAGTGGTTAGGAACCACTCACTTGAACAATGGAGTTCAGAGTAGGATTTTCTTGTAAATTTCCGCTCCAATCTCTCACTCCAATATTCTTCTTGCTATCCTACACACTGTTGTCGCAAGAGTTGGTTCTAGGCTGTAATAGAGCCAAGCCTTAGCACATTTTAAATGAAAAAAAAAGTTATCACTTAGAACTTGATTTGGGTTGTGTGCAGGTAAGTTCCGAGATAACCACGAACCACCTTTGATTAGAAGCTTCCCCTTCCAACCCGAGAGGGATCTCTTGAATATATGTCACAATAGGATATCCAATAAGCTTAACAATAGGTAGATCTGTGGGTAACATAAATTTTTGAGGTTTTTAGGGTTGATGGGTTGGACCGAGAGGTAGTCCATTGGGCATGGAGTCAAATGATCAAGCAAATAGAAAGAGTGTTTCGGCAATGGAAATCCATGGAGTAGAGGCGAGATAGAAGCTGATTACAAAGAGAAGGATTTATAAAAGTATGGCAGAAGAATAAAGAGAAAACATATCAATACACAAGGAGCACTTAGCAATGAGTGAATTCCAAGAACAAATCAATGGAAAGAGATGGTTGGGACAGAGCATCTAGCAAAGGATGAATTCTGAACCTTGACCTCTGCAAGAAACAACCTATAACCATTCTGCAACAGAGCATCTAACAGAGGATGAATTCTATTACAAAACAATTACAAATCGAGAAGAAAATATAGATGGAGTGATATTGAAACTAAGAAAATAGACAAACTCTACAAGCAACATCACAAGAATCTCTGAGATGGATAAAACATGCTTCTGCAATCTTATATTAAACTGAAAATGAAAGCCATAGCCCAGGAGTACTACTCCTATGTGTCTTTCCTTCCCCCCTCCCCAATGTTACAAAGATTCCTCATATAGGTCTTGAGGTCGAAAATCCTAAAAAAAACAGTTACAATCAATTCTTGAAACTAACGACCATAGAAGATGGGCCAAACTATTGAGAAATGAGGCTGTGGTTATGGTTCTGTATATCTCGAATTGTGAAATATGTGCATAAATTTAAATAGGCTTTTGTGCATCTATTTTTTCTGAGCAAAAACCTCTCTCATTTCCCTGTGATCCATTTTCATTTGCCTCATATCTGCATTTTACAAACATGTGTCAAAACAGGAAAATATGAGATCCAAAAATTAGGTCTCGGAGATGGATTCTATTCTCCCAATATGTGATACCTGTAGGAAAACTGAGAGAGGATTTTGATATTCGATGTGTTAGGCAAAAAAAACTCCGACCGTTTCTCAAAATGATCTTCCAGTCGCTCAGAATCATCATTTGAAAATGATGACTCAACATAGTAAAAAAATGCCACATTTATGAAAATGAATCTCATCTTGCGGGGGACTTTAAACTTCCTTTTCTAAGCTCCAAATGAAATTTTGAAGACACCACTGGAAATATTAGGATTTTTAGATGTCGATCGACTATTCGAACGTGGAAAATGGCCTCCCCAAGGCTGGGAAAAATGGTTTTTTTCCCAAGGCCATTTTTTGCATATGACTGGAGTCTCGATTTCGTGTTTTCGGGTTTCGGGGTTTTGGGTATCATGTCTTCAAGATTTATGACATGCAAGGAATCGCGAATTGTGAAATCGTGATGGGATTAATTAGGTGATAATTATTTGTCTTAATCTCTTAATAAATCATGATTAGCAATTAATCTTTAACCTTTCATGGATTTAAGTGTCAAGACTTCGATAATACTTGACGCGAGAAATCCTAAATCGTGAAATTGTGATTGGATTGATTAATAGTTAAAAAACTTTTAGCTTTTTGATTAAGCATGATTAAAACACAGACTTTCAGGGTTTCAGAAATCACAAACTTGAAACTTAAAGCATGAAGGCAGCTCGAGTCGCGAAATCACGATGAGACTTGTCAACATTAATCTTTCTTATTCTTTAATTAACCTGGATTATCCTTTAATAATTTAGTGAATTCGGGGATCGGGGCTATAGTTATTAAAATATCTACGTCAGCCAAATCCCCGATGGCCAAAAACCCCAGACTCGTGAGCTTTTTCTCCATGTGGCTTAATTCTCGGTGTATGTGGTCATTCAACTGCCAATGCTTCCATTCATTTTCCTTGTGACTCAAAGCTCGAACAGATGGTACATTTCTTTGATTTTCACATGAACCCTGTCTTTGGGTTTTTCGTGAGTTAGCTTGTGACTGTTGTACTATTGTGGCATTTGGAGCTAATATCGGCATTATTTGAATGAAGATGACAGGTAGAGAAAATTCAGTGATGCGTGTGACAGATGAATGGTCGTTTTCTCACATATACACTTTCGGTAGTTAAACACTATAAATTTTTTCTCTCCTAAGTTACCGAAAGACAAAATTTCAATATTTGTACAACAGAGGCTCCATCTAGGGATGGTGCTTTCCTACAAAGTGCCAAGAATAGTAGACCACGTGCCTTCATCCATTGGGCAACCTGAAATCATCCTTATCAAACTCTGAACTCTGTCGCTTTACTTGCACCTTTTCGAAACAAAAAACCGCTTATGCATTCATTGGGCTATGGAATCGTAATGATTTAAAACAAAACCATACTAGATTCCAAACTAAACCGGAAACATACTGAAAACCATTGTTGTACTCTAGTGCTCAAATTCAAGCTTATTTATATACATCACCTACTCTAACTGATATCACTGCTTTGTTCAAGTATAGTAAAACTTCCAAATCAACCAAGTGAATATCTGACTAACAAACTTAATTATACTTCCATCTTTGAGAAAAAAAATGACAGGAGCAACTGCAAATTTTAAAACATGCCCTGGGAGCAGGTACTTACAGTTTTGAAATTTAGACTTCAAGAAGTCGGAAATAAAAAATTCAGTGCCCCATATTGACTCCATATAAACTGCTACTAGATCGTAAAAGTCACATAGAAATACCTCATTCTGCTACTGTTCCAATTGACTGAAATGTTGTTGTTGGTTGCCTTTATTGATCTAAATGTTAAATGTGGACTGCTCAATATTTGTTGGGGAAACATGCATGATCAACTGCTGACCTAAACCTATCTTCTCTCCTTCGTCATATCCCTGTAATCTAAATTCATCACTATGATATGCTGGCCTATTACAACTAACAATTTTTAAGAGAGAAGAAGAGATATGTTCTTCATTTCCTAAATTATTGTCTTGATAATGATCAAATGAAAAATGAGTCTGAAAATATGCATCATGGAAAAAATTCTGATCACCCTCTCCAACAATGATATCTTTAGAGGATGTATCAAAGTTAAAAGGATCTTCATTGGACTCTTGAACAACAGATTCATATCTATTTTCAACCATAGCATTCATACTTTTCTAATCATCTCTTATAGGATTTGATGAAATTTCATAAGACAACAAATCTTTAAAATCCTCTTTGTCATCACTATATTTATCAAATACTGAAAAATCAGAATAAAATCCTGAAGGTTTCTGCATTGAAAAATCAGCAATTTGATCTTGAAACAGATTTAAAAAAATATCACTGTCTTCCTCATCATCAGCAGCCTTTACATCAAAATCTAAATCATTCTCGAACACCAAACATTCTTCAGGATTGTTAAACACGAAAACCACCTCTTTTTCACGAAACAAAACATAGTCTACAATATATTCAAAACTGTGTGGATGCATCAGATCTGTGTAAGCAGGAGTTACAATGTGACTATTCAGGAGTAGATCTATCTCTTCTTCTGTTAAAGGAGGAGGTGGTCTGTGTAATTTCTGGATCAAGCAACTATTGTTTTCTTTCTCTTCTGCAGGTTGACCACGATGCTGAATATCTTGCTCTTGAATGTGATCACAAGAGCTATCATATCCTACTTCTTTATCAACCAACTCTTCTTCATATTGTTTATCTTCATCGACTTGAGAAATTTCTGATATTCCTTCCTCCTCTTCAAGAAGATGTGTTTGATCTGTTTGTCTCATGAATTTTATGTTACAAAAATCTTCAAAAAGTATTTCAGCTGAATAGATTCTTTTACAATGCTGATGAAAAAGTATGTGAAAATCTTTTAATGAAGGAATACTGGAATGAGGTAAATATTTAAACCAGAGTCTAGCATCTCTTTCAAACGAAAACATAAACAGTTTCATGAGGACATCTTCATGATGTATATTTAATTCATCCATGAGCTTGTGGAATTCAAACAAGTGTTGAGAAGGATTGTCATCCTCATATTCTCCAAATTTAGGAAGGACATCTTCCCAAACTTTAATGTTTGGAACAATGTTTGGAAAACCATAAACATTTGTAAAATCCAGAGGAGCAAACCTTGCAGCAATTCAAGCAATGAACGAAATCGACATTTTGAGACTAGTGGAGCTGCCAGTGAATCATGTAGAGTCTTTGAACTAAGGAGTCGCCAGGTGAATGATCAAATCCAATTGATTGCCTATCCCTTGTTCACCATCAAGGAATAGATCTAAACTTTTTGTCGTATCCCAGGGAAGATAGCTTCATTCCTCCATCCCCAGAAACAACACCAGAAAATGTTGTGGCAAGAGTTGGTTCTAGGTTGTAATAGAGCCAAGCCTTAGCACATTTTAAATGAAAAAATAATTTATCACTCAGAACTTGATTTGGGTTGCATGCAGGTAAATTTCGACATAACCACGGACCACTTTTGATTAGATGTTTCCCCTTCTAACCCGAGAGGGATCTCTCAAATATATGTCACGATAGGATATCCAATAAGCTTAACAATGGGCAGATGGGTTGGACCGGGAGGTAGTCCATTCGGCATGGAGTCAAATGATCAAGCAAATAACAAGAGTGTTTTAGCAATGGAAATCCATGGAGCAGAGGTGAGATAGAAGCTAATTACAAAGAGAAGGATTTATAAAATTATGGCAGGAAAATAAAGAGAAAACATATTAATACACAAGGAGCACTTAGCGATGAGTGAATTCCAAGCACAAATCAGTGGAAAGAGATGGTTGGGATAGAGCATCTAGCAAAGGACGAATTCTGAACCTTGACCTCTGCAAGAAACAAACTATAACCATTATGCAACAGAGCATCTAATAGAGGATGTATTCTATTACAAAACAGTTACAAATCGGGAAGAAAAGATAGATGGAGTGATATTGAAACTAAGAAAATGGACAAACTCTGCAAGCAACATCACAAGAATCTCTAAGATGGATAAAACATGTTTCTGCAATCTTATATTAAATTGAAAATGAAAGATATAGCCCAGGAGTACTAATCCTATGTGTCTTTCCTCCCCCCACCCCAATGTTACAAAGATGCCTCATATAGGTCTTGAGGTCGAAAATCCTCAAAAAAATAGTTACAATCAATTCTTGAAACTAACGACCATAGAAGATGGGCCAAACTGCTGAGAAATGAGGCTTCGGTTATGGTTGTTTATCTCTCAAATCATGATAGATGTGCATAAACTGAAAGAGGCTTTTGTGCATATTTTTTTTCTGAGAAAAAAATTCTCTCAATTCCCTGAGATCCGTTTTAATTTGCCTTATATCTGTATTTTACAAACATGTGTCAAAACAGGAAAATATGAGATCCAAAAATTAGGGCTCGAAGATTGATTCGATTCTCCCAATATGTGACACCTATAGGAAAACTGAGAGAGGATTTTGATATTATATGTGTTAGGCAGAAAAATGTCTGACCGTTTCTCAAAATGATCCTCTAGTCACTCAGAATCATCATTTGAAAATGATGACTCAACACAGTAAAAAAATGCCACATTTATGAAAATGAACCTCATCTTGCGGGGGATGTTTAATTTCCTTCCCAAGCTCCAAATGAAATTATGAATACACCACGGAAAATATTAGGATCTATAGATGTTGATTGACTATTCGAACATGGAAAATGGCCTCCCCAAGGCTGAGAAAAATGGTTTTTTTCCCAAGGCCATTTTTTGCATATGACTGGAGTCCCGATTTCGGGTTTTCGTGTTTCGAGGTTTTGGGTATCATGTCTTCAAGAGTTATGAAATGCAAGAAATCCCAAATCACAAAATCGCAATGGGATTAATTAGGCAATAATAATTTGTCTTAATCTCTTAATTAATCACGATTAGCAATTAATCTTTAACCTTTTGTGGATTTAAGTGTCAGGACTTCGATAATACTTGACGCGAGAAATCCTGAATCATGAAATTGTGATGGGATTGATTAACATTTAAAACAATTTTATCTTTGTGATTAAGCACGATTAAAACACAGGATTTCGGGGTTTCAAAAATTGCAAACTTTAAACTTAAAGCATGAAGGCAGCTCGAGTCACGAAATCACGATGAGACTTGTCAACATTAATATTTATTATTCTTTAATTAACCTGGATTATCCTTTAATACTTTAGTGAATTCGAGGATCAGGGATGTAGTTATTAAAATATCTACGTCGGCCAAATCCCCGATGACCAAAAACCCAGACTCGTGAGATTTTTCTCCATGTGGCTTAATGCTCTGTGTATGTGGTCGTTCAACTACCAATGCTTCCATTCATTTTACTTGTGACTCAAGGATCAAACAGATGGTACATTTCTTTGATTTTCACATGAACCCTTTCTTTGGATTTTTTGTGAGTTGGCTTGTGACTGTTGTACTGTTGTGGCATTTAGAGCTGATTTTGGCATTATTTGACTGAAGATGACAGGTAGAGAACATTCAGTGATGCGAGTGACAGATGAATGGTCATTTTCTCACATCTACACTTTCGGTAATTAAACACTATAAATTTTTTCTCTCCTAAGTTACCGAAAGCCAAAATTTCAATATTTGTTACAACACACACAAAGAGAGATATCATTGAAATCAAATTAGTTACAATAACTAACTTTTAACTACCTACACCAACTAGGACCAGTTAATTAATTATTTACCAATATTATGTATTCAACTATAACAAAAACATATTAACAACACATAATTAGAATGGGAAAGAAAATATTTTTCATTGATTTCAATAGAAAATAACATGGAATGATGTTACATGATCCAATCTATGACACTGAATGAAAACCTTCATCCATATTCCTCTACCCGAGCCACTAAAGACAGGTTCACCTCCTAAATTATTTCTCCAAGTAGGTGATAGAAAGAGAATGGGTCTCTTACTCTCATTGGGATAATGAGGGAAAGGTGGTAGAAACAAGGGTTTCCAGGAGTGGAGGAATGGTCTTAAAAACTCAAAATAAATGGCTTGTAGACTTAGGAAAAAGTTATCTAGCATAAGACTTCTTTCCCTCTCCTCCACCCAGTGGCTCTATTTATACTATAGAAATTTGGTTGGAGTATCTAGGCATGGGAAATATAAGGTAATTAACCTTGGAAACCCATGAACTCCGCCCCAAAAAGTGCATTTTGCAAATATTTGAGTGCATATGTGAATTTCTAAAGGAAAACATGTGTATATAAAGTTTCATATGTTAGTTGTTAGATCAAGAGTAGCATATGAGATGCTAAAGAGTGTTTTTAAAATATGTTTAAGAGAATTTGGGATTAAGGCCAATAAGTTCATTTATGCATACGAAGTGACAAAAGATGCTATAACATATGCCCCCTAATGTGTGAGGTTAGAAGAGAATCTAATAGGTGAAATACATTATAAAATCCAGGAGGAAATTATGCAGTGGGACTACGAAAATTTCACCAAACAACGGACCAGAACAATACCTATAGAAGAAATGAAGTATTATATATCTCTCTTCCTGAGGAGGGAATACCCATACTCAAGTGTGAAAAAATCATGGCTGCCAAATCAAATACATTGTAGATCCATGAAATATAAATAAGTAGTGATCATGGCCACAAAAAATGAATACACAGTGGATCCATGTCAAAAGAGATCATAGCCACGAATAGATACATGATGCATCTATGTAACATTCCTTATTACCAACACATAAGAAAAAATTCTCTAATACTAGTCTGTAACATTCCCTGTTACCAACACTTAACAAAAAATGCTCTCGTACCAATCTGTAACATTCCCTGCTTCCTACTGAGCAATGCCACTCAAAAAATCTAGTGCACAGATTCTACACTATAATATTAATCTACACAGAAACACATGAGGTAACACGCATGATCCCAAGCTAGATCACGCCCCACAAATTTTCCTCATAGACACTAGTTATAATGGATAAATTAACATATAATACAACTGCGTGCACAATCAATCTGACCATACAATTAAGTATGCACATGTAACCACCCTGAACACATGGTTACTACTTTGCATGCAACCATTCCAACACCGCCTACACAATGTTCTTCCTATGCACATAGATCTTCTTCCCTGTGTGCACAACGAATCTAGCCTCTTACTTGCATGGATTATTTCCCTGCATGCACGACAATTCAAGCCTCGATCAAAAACTCATGACCATTATTACATAGATATATAACATGAATACTTAATAAATTTCATACTTTGCATATGCGACAACACATACTGAATAACTATATCATGCTTTACATGTGCAAACAACATTATACAGAATATCAACAATTAATCGTATGCAACATCATACAGGAAATAAACCCATATCAAACATAGGTAAATAAGCATATAGTAAATTAGACAAGCACACAAAGAACACTTATCTATATAAAGAGTCACCAACTACACACAGAGCTTAGACGTTCCTCTCATCCATAGACTATGTTGCTCATAATATTTCAACAATAGGTCACCCCCGAGTTGGGGCTTAAACTCCACTAGGGAAAATTATTCCTAATGCTGGGCTAAGGTCTGATAATCATCATAATTACTCAGTCTAACATGCCCAAATGTTGCAACTATCTTACAGTATCTCACTCCTAGGGATTAAAAATCAGGCTAGATAGGAAGTATCAGAGCCTTGTAACTAATTCCTAGCACAGCAGGGAACAATTCCCAACAATTTTGTCACCTAGAGAGAATGCTCACAAGCCTGAAAACCTATCTCTTCGACAACAAAATCTTTGGTTGCTAGATGGAAAATCCTTTCCAAAATTTTCTTTGTAGGTTAGGTAATGGAAGTCCTTTTGTTTAGATGTCCGAAAATCATCAAGAAAAAGAGTGAATCCCCCCCCAAAATTCACTAATGCTCAACAATGCATTTGTGTGGTCATAACTGGACACTTGTCACCTTCAAAATTAGATTTAGCCACTTGGTGACTTGTTCCCATCCCTCGGGAACTTAAGATAAATAAATATCCATAAATTATACTTTTTGGAAATGTTAATAAAATATTCTCTTGGAGTTAAGCCCCCCCCCAACCCTTTTTTCCCTTTTCGGTGGACTTGAGACCCCCATCTCTTTTCGTCTGATTGGTCTACATGCAACAATGTGATTTTATTAATAATTGAGTGTGATTACATTTTACAAGGATAGGCTCAATGGCCTTTTGCATCCTAGTTCACCATCCCAATAAACACACAGGCTCTCCGACCTAAAAAACACATACATACATACATACATACATACATACATACATACATACATACATACATACATACATACATACATACATACATACATATATATATATATATATATATATATATATATAT
>JZKD02S2020963.1:85459-123976 GCA_000966675.3 Picea glauca
CACACACACACACACACACACACACAGACACACATATATAACTCAGTTCGATGCACACTTCAAAGTAATCCTCGTGCACTTACTCCAGGATCTCCAACCTCAAATACACACACACACACATAACTCCGTCTGATGCACACTTCAAAGTAATCCTTGCTCATTTACTCAGGTGAAAACAACACTATGGAATGTGCATACCCTTCCTTGATGCAAAATCCACACAGACTTACTTAGGTGCACGCAACACCGTGGAATGTGCACACCCTTTCTTTGGTATTCATTCCTCGTGCACTACTCAGTTGCGCACAAAACTAAACCAAAACTTGGTGCCAACGACTCACCAACCTATACGTACATTTCCATTTTCATTTACAATTGGGGTTTGAATTAGGGGTATTACAATCTATGTCTTAGAATAATAGGAAGATAACTGGAATCAATGAGATGAACAACATGATCCTTCACAAGTACCAATGTCATGTAGGTGAGTGGTACTATCCAATGTAACTTGGGAAGTAGTAGAAAAGAAATGATCCTCCTCCAAACCCAAGGTATTCAAAACAAATTGTTGAAGGTATTAAGCTACGCCATGTGAATAAATGATCTAAAATTGAACATGGGAGACACCATTTGATTACCAATCATTGATGTATACTGTTTACAAGTGTGAGAAAATCCATTGACAACAATAATGGGCATCAAGGTACCTAGTACATTATATCAAGTGTCAATGAATGAGATGACGTAGAACACTTATAAAATATATCGATTAGGGGAAATTATTGTATTCCAACTATAAATAATGAGGGAACTTGTGGACAATGGCTACAAGACCCAAGGTATTATAAAGACTCTAGATCTCGATCCCATAGAAATGAGTTGGAGTTGATGGGAAGAGATTTGTTGAAAGGAGGGAATTAAGGCATCCCCTATCATCCAACATGAGCAAAGCATAAGGCCAAATATTTTGAAGGACTCAGATGAAAGATTGGGCAGACACGCCACTAAGTATGTATCTTGCATGCACCAAATGGAATAACACACATAAGAGACCCTCTGAGCAATGAACAATAATGAAAACCATTGGCAGAGGCAGGGAATTCCACCAATGAGTAAAATGGAATCCAAGGTAATGGATGAATCCCATAGTGTGAATACAGGTCTTGACGTCGAACACATGATAAACCACTCAATCAGTGACCATTGATGAAATGTCATATGTTAAGTGAAAGGTAACCTATCAATGGTGAAACAAGACACAGGGTGCTACTCTATGTCAAAGTCTTAGAGAAATGTGTCCAATTCAATAAGAGTTGACCCACCAATAAGAAGTAAATGAGGACCTTCTTTATTGGCACATGTATAAGAAATAGTTCTTATTGATTCTAAGAAGGAATTGAAAATGGGAAGGTCGATATGAAAAATTAGGAATTCTGAGGAATGCACGACATAGGATAAAACTTCCCTTTAACATAAGCACATCACAAAAGTGACTTGGGCAACTTTGACTTGATAATGAACAATGACATAAGTCTCTAACACATGAGGCATCAACAAAATATCCATAGTGATTGGAAGAGTAACAATTCAGAGGAGTAAAGACTCAAAGGACATGGTTTGGTTTCCTAAATCCATAGTAAAAAAAAAAATTGTTGAGACTAAGACTCAAAACTAGTGCTTTGTTCAAGGGTGACATGACTGAAAATTGTTGCCAAACATAAACATAGGACTTGACTCTTTCCAACCCCTCTTTTTTTTGTATTTGATTTTTATTTTATTTTTCATATTATAAGAACCTAAAAAGGAATAAAAGAATGCTAGAATACAGTGGAGAAAACAAATGTTGGAGGAAAGAAAACAAGTTCCAAGTGTACAAAACATACCTATGCTCAATGCAAGGAACACATGCATGATATGGACACTTGGGGGAATGTTTCCTCCAGGGATACACTGTGTCAAGTTGAAAAGGAAATAGATGCAAAGGTTAGAAATTGAAGACAATGCATAAGAAACATGCAATAAGAAATCAAGTTGAAGCTAACATTAGGATCAAATGTGAAAGCGAGAAAATGCAGTGTAGTATTATAACTCAACAATGGGAGCCCCATCAGGGTTGACCAGAAAAGGATTTAGAATAAGTCATGAGGCTTAATCACATATTCATGGTGGGAATAAATAGGGATCTCGAGTCTATAGTGAACTTCATCATGGGTGCCAAATGACTAGTAGAGCACTAACTAGGGAACCCATGAAAAGGGAATGATCTACCATGTAAAGTACAACACTTCTAATCAACAAGGAAGGTTTGTGTCACAATTTAGTGGGGTCAGCTATAAGGAAAAGATTAAAACAAAATTGATAATGAAAAGTGCAAGGTGAAAGTGCCATATCCTATATGCCAGTTATTGGAAACAATACCTGCCAAAAGAGCCAAGTGTGGACCATAATGTTGAAAAAATGCTTAAAATCCACCTTTGTTCGTCATCAAACCTAAAAAATTTCAAATTCAAACTCCATATAAAGGTTAGGGATTAGTCCATCAGGAAAAATTAACAATGAATTCTCCAAACTATATAAAAGTGGGTAATAAAAATGTTGAAATAATGAAAAACTTGTGTTTATACCATATCATTTGATATTTTATCCAAATTGTGCATTTGTGGAACAAAATCCTTCAAATTTAAATGGAGGATTGCCGAAGTGTCTCCCATCAAAAACACAAATCGTTTGGACCAGGTAAGAGATAATATGTTTCTCTTAAATTTCAACCATACAATTTTAACTTTTGGTCAAAAATTGAGTTGGACAAGTTTATTTAGATGCATGGGCATCACATACGTGCTCTTCCCACTCACGGGGTGCATATGCGATTCTCTGTATGATCCTAATATTGAGGTAGGGAACATATGTATGCACCTATCCTTAAGATATGCAACATATAAGTCTGTAAGGTTATGAAAAATACTTGCTAACACCAAATTTTGATGAATTGATGTAGGATGGTGATAGTTTGGAGAGAAAGGGAGCATGAGGAAATTTAAAACCAACTGGTAGATGACCTAGAGGCAATGAATGCACTCCATAATTGTGGCTTATTGAAATTATTCATGTTGGAAAATATGAGGGATCAAAAGCAGCTGATGCAAATGTTAGTAGGATACTAGAACCTAGAAAATTTTTCTTTTATGCTGGATAGCCAACCTCTTAAGATAAATATTGAGGTGACATGAAAATAGATGAAGTACTCATAAAGTGGGTACTCAAATACCCATCAAGAATATCGAGAGTCTCTGATTGAAAATAATCATATTTACTATTTTTCGAGTACTTGGATCCACATCACTGCACCAAGTATCATGCCCACAAATGTTCTATGGGGTGGAATTCTTCCATCCAATGGTATTTTATTGGTGCACAACACATTTGGATTCAATGAAGACTCAACTCGAAGAGTGGAAGTTGGGTAAGGTGAATAACTTTGGCTACAGGAGAATCATGTGCTCCTTTTTCTTTGAGTGGGTGCCTGAATTGATTCCATGGGTGGGACTTGGAAAAGCAAGTTCCTGAGAGCCTCAGATGGGAAATTGGTTAGACTTGATGCAGAGGTTGGGAAGTGGGTGTGCCATTATCACGTTCGATGATGATTTCTTCGCAAGGTGGTCTCAACAATCATCATTATCGATGATTACACCTATGTGGGGATAAGAAACTGTAGGGATATAGACATGCCTCTTCCTCCCAACACTGCCTTTGACAACATAGGTATGCATTTTGTGTTATTCAATTTTTTTCTTTATATTTTTATTTTAAAATGAACTCAAGAGATAACCAAAAATAAATATTTTATGTGTGGACCATTTTTAAAAGAACTTTTTGAATGTATAGAGGTTAGACCAGTGATACTGGAAGTCTACCCCAAACACAGATGCTGAGGTAGGGGTGAAGACCATCTTGGGGGTGATGCAGAGAGATTTTTACAACATGTGAAAATGAACTTGGAGGGACTTACCCACCAAGTGTCGATGGCATAAATCGAGGATCTATCGGAGATGATGCAGTGAAAGGTAGTCGAGGTACCTTGAGTGTAATTTTGAATTTTTTGGTGTTTGGAAAACACTATCATTTGTTATCATGAAACTCATGTAGGAGCAAGGCCTTCAACCCAGACATATGTACTATGTAGTACTAGATAATTATATGTATATGAGGGGCTTAGAGCCCAATTTTGTAAATATAGACCACATTTTGTACTTGATGACACTGAAATAATATATATACAATTTTTTTTCAACTTTTAATTACATATATAATTACATAGTATTTACATACATGCTTATAGTTCAGGAATGAAAAAGATGTCAATCCAATATGTAATTATCTAGCGCGTCTGATATGAAAAATACTTAGATGTTAATTAATATTTAATTCAAATAGACATCTAACTTGATTTCGAAATAATAATGATCGTTTGACTGATTGAAAAATACATGTGGAATTACTTATCTATCCAAATTAACTTTAATGATAAACAACTTGCAAATAATTGAGAGAAATAGAACAACAATAATATGCCAGATACATAAATTTATTAACAGATTTCACCCAATTCGGGCTATGCCTCAGGGTCTATTTCAAGTTGAGACCTATTTATTAATGCTCAAATTCTTGTGTTTTACAATGACCTTTTTACATGTTTCTCAAACTTAGAAACATAGTGCACCATTGAATTCCTTGTAAAATTTCAAGAAAAATGAGTATAAAATTCATATAATTCCGTTAAGGAATCTCTTGGCATGCATTATAGTGCAATCCCCAAGTATTTATACCCATTGACATGAACTTTGAGACCAATACCCTGTACTCTACAATTGATGTCTCGTCACCTCTGTCTGCGTGCCAATTAAGTAGGGTGCAAGCCCTAATAAGATATTGAGTTTAATATATATACCTTGGAATACAACACATAGTTACATTGTAATACATATATCATGGGTAGAATTCTTATCCCTCGACCCTTTTTCCGCCCATTTAAAAACTTCAACAAACTTAAAAATAAGTCACCACATTCATGGTTAAGTGACATGCAATGGGTATAATGGTATGTCATTAAATTATTAAGTGAGAGACCTAGGTTTGATCCTCCGGGATCTCAACCATAATTTTTGAACAACCTTAAATCCATAAAAAACCAATGGGAGGATGCCATGTGGGAGCCTCTCATTGGTCCATCATTGCCATGTGTCAATATGCAATTGGTCCACCTGTGATATACATATGCCATGTCACCTACTCAGTCAGACTATGGTGTGCCATGTGGTGATCCACGATGTTTCCATGTCAACACTGTACAAATGTACAATTTTTTCACGTGTAACCCTTCCAGTGGTAACATGTGTTACCTTGACTTTGACTTTTTGCTCTATTGACCTAAACTTTTATCGGCCATAACTTTTGCATATGAACTCTGTTTGAGGTAATTTTTGTGTTGTTGGAAAGATATGGATGAACTCTACTCAATGAAGTCCTTTTAGAGAAAATTTGAGACGATCAATTTTTGAGCATTTTTAGATCCTCCTGGACCTCTATGAGCATTCCAGATCCTCCTGGATCATTCCTCCCCATTGGAATCATTTTGGACCACTGAAAATTTTGATTACTAAAAAACTAAGTGAGGGTAAAGCTCCTTCACCTTTACGATCTCTATCCACTTTACTTTGCTTGGTTTAACCCATTTAATACCAACTCTAAGATATTCCACATCCCCTCACTATGAATTCATTATTTTTTTGTCAATAATAACATCTTCACGAAGCTTGTCTAAGTATTATGGAGAAAAATCATTAATTGTCGGAAATGGATACTTTCAACTTCATCCATAATCATAGGAGGCTCATAAAGTTTCAAATTCTCAACATTCACTACTCAATACATTTTCATGCAGGATGGTATATCTAAAAGAAAGACATTAGTATCAATCTTTTCTAAGATATTGAATGGAACATATAGAATTGTTTTGAGATTTTTACCTTCACCCTTCCTTCTGTCCTTGCCGATTTTTACCTTCATGCCTAGCCTTATATTTGGCTTGGACCTTCTCCAATTGTTCCTATACTGCTTGATGTACCTACTGGATCCTTTGAATGAACCTTTGAACTTTATCTGTATCATTCTATCCATTTTATTTACGTGCTTCTCCAAAATAAAAATCCATAGGTGATTTAGGAAACTATCCAAAACACCATGATATGTAACCATACTTGATCACCAACTTGAAACTGATGATCAATCCAATGCTTATCATGCCTAGCCTTATATTTGGCTTGGACCTTCTCCAATTGTTCCTATATTGCTTGATGTACCTGTTGGATCCTTTGAATGAACCTTTCAACTTTATTTGTATCATTCTATCCATTTTATTTATGTTCTTCTCCAAAATAAAAATCCATATGTGATTTAAGAAACTATCCCAAACACCGTGATATGTAACCATACTTGATCACCGACTTGAAACTGATGATCAATCTGATGTTTATCATGCCTAGCCTTATATTTGGCTTGGACCTTCTCCAATTGTTCCTATACTTCTTGATGTACCTATTGGATCCTTTGAATGAACCTTTAAACTTTAGTGTATCATTCTATCCATTTTATTTACGTTCTTCTCCAAAACAAAAATCCATAGGTGATTTAGGAAACTACCCCAAACACAATTCAAAAGGAGTTCTCTGAGTAGAATAATTCATGGCATGATTATAAGCATGTTGTACATAGGGAAACTTCTCATACCACAACTTAGGATGTTTGTTGYAGTATCCTCRAAGTAAATGTASCATTGTTCTATTTACCACCTCTTTCTAASCATTTGTTTGCRAATGAAWAGTTGTGCTCTTYTTTAATTTAGTGTCCATCAACTTCCATAAATGAGACCAAAAATTCCCTGAGAAGCGAGAATMTCGATATGATATAATAGATGTAGTCATCCCAAAATGAACCCATACATTAACAAAGAACATATTAKGTGATKTTTGTTCAACTGTGACCTATTTCTTGCATGACATTAAAATACACATCTTACTRAATATATCCATGAYGACATATAAATATTCGGAAGAACCAMAATATTMTTTCATTAATATTATTAAGAATGAAAAAGTGAAGTCKAATGATACCCTCATAAKCTTTGATKTTGTCTCTCTATTCACAAAGATCCCTCTTAAYGAAGCAATCCTGGTTRTCAAAGAGGTAGTTGATCCYGAAACAACRAAACTAGCTRAGGTATGTCTTTGTTCCACATTCTTTAGCTATCAAGGAGAATTTTATGAAMAAACTAGTGGYRTAGCAATGGGATCTCCACTTTCCCCCATCGTTTCCAACCTTTACATGGMAAAMTTTGAGAAGAAATCCATAGATTCYKATCCCYTRAAACCACTAAGATGGAAATGATACRTTGATGATACTAATGTACTTAGGCCCCATGGGAAATAAGAGATATATAAATTCTTCCAACATCTTAATAATCTRTCCGAAGACATTAAATTCACAATGGAACTTGAAGATAATGGTAGCATCCCATTCTTAGACATACTAATCAACARGAAAGAAGAYGGTAAACTTGGACATTCARTCTACAKAAAAAAGACCCACAYTGAAAACTMCCTTCATGCCAGTTCCCATCATCACCCCACCCAAAAATTAGGAGTTMTTAACACCTTATCCATAAGAKCCATAAGAATTTCAGATAAAGAACACCTAGAACAAGAGAAAAATCACCTTCACAAAGTCTTCAAGAGCATAGGTTACAAAGAAAAATAGATTGAGAATGMAATAAGGAAAGCCCTAGAAAGAKAAAATAATAGACCTCAACAATGAAACAAYCAAACCCYGAGGCCAACTGCTTACCTCCCTTACATCCAAGGAGTTACTGATAAAATKGCAAAAATACTRAATAAGAAAGAGATTAAGACCTCATTCAGACCGCTTGATACCATCAAAYAGAAAATGAGATCARTAAAAGACAAACTTGACMAACATAATTGAAAAGAMGTATACATAATAGAATGTTTGTGTGGAAAATGCTACATTGGAGAAACATGCCACTCTTTTCACACCAAGATTAAAGAGSATGGTGATGACATTAAGAATGAACRAACTCACACCTYAGCATTAGCCAAACACTCTCTCACAACAAATCATMATGTATGCTTASAAGACACACMAAATATTAGCAAAAGAAGACCACCTCCTTAAACGAYGAATTAGGGAAGCTATCRAAATCATCAAGAATCCCAATAACTTAAACAAAGACAATKKTCTRGAGATTARTGATAGTTGGATCYCGCTCATTMRGGAAAGAAGATAGTGAAAGCTTGATCCCTAGGACTTAAKAGCTTGCACCAATTTCTAAGGTTTCAATACTAGKTTTYAACCTAGTTTCTCCCCTAGACTATTAAAATTAAAMTTAATCTAATTTAATAACTAAACTAACTTAATTAATACCAATAAACATCATTATTTTTTTTTTATGATTTCTAACCTTAATCTCMTATAATATTTGTTACCACTATTAAAATTAATCCTAATTTAAACCTAAACTAGCATAAAACATTAATAATAATATTAATATTCACACTAATAAAATTAATCCTAATTTAAACCTAAACTAGGATAAAACATTAATAATAGTATCAATATTAATTAGATTATSAAATWAAAATAAAWWTTTTACCTTACCTTCCTCTTATCCTCATWACTTACCACTTAATATATTAATTAACAATTTTTTTTATTAAATACTTCACTTTGTTTTTATCAATASAAGATAAAATTTATTATTAAATATTTTAGTAAATCCTAGGGTTTCTCATAGCCGACATTTAGGYTTCCTCCACTCCACTTTAGTATTTATTARGGTTCCTCTCTTGTATTTTCCTCARGMTTTTATGTCCTGAAGATGGATCCCGTTGTGGATCCGAAACRTCGWCAAACAATAGAGAATACTGTGGTTCTTCCGAAAATTTCTGAAAAACAAAACTCTCACCACATAAATCTAAACTATCAGACATATAAATAATCATGACYTRTTCTAGACATCGAAMAACCWCCTACAAAATCCATGGARATAATTTCCCATGGATGAGAAKGTAATGGAAGTGSCGTATATAATCCCAAMTTTCTGTTGCTAGGCTTGGTTGTGGCACACATAACACATCCTTTTATATACTTKGAAATTRTCTCATTYATTCGAGGGMAATACAAATATCTTTGTAACYRTGCTACTRTMTTACCAACCCCAAAATGACCATAAATGAGAGATGTATGAGCTTCTCTAATTACATTTTCTCTTTCRTCCCTAGGTATACAAAGATTTCYAAGATGATATAATAAATTGTCATGCACATGATAATCTAAYTRCTGATTTCCATGAATTAAATCCATATAGACATATTTAAAATCATGATCCCKTTTATATTGTTCAACAMAAATTTCATGAGATAAKGGATTATACCTTAGTATTGTAGATGCATTGATCRCTAGTCTTGATAACATGTCTGCAACCTTGTTATGAATACCTTTCTTATACTTAATAACCAAATGAAATTTCTATAAGAAAYCCATCCACCTAAAATGTYGGGACTATTGTAGCTTGGTATGTGAATGCAAATAYTATAATGGTTGATGATATGTATGAATTGTTGTCTCCTTTCCCATTAAGTAATGCTTCCATTTCTTCACACTTTGTACCAATGCATACAATTCCTTATCATATGTTGGATAGTTAAATACTACTTGAGTAAAAGTATCATAATGATAACATATTGGTTTACCTTGTTGCATCAAGACTGCTCCATGGCATATCCACTTGCATCAGTTTGAATCTCAAATGGTTGTTGTATATTTGGTAGAGACAAAACTGGTGTGATGCTTATCTTTTCCTTCAATGTCTTGAAGTATTTATGTTTCTTGTCTCCCCATTGAATACCTGTTTTACACTTGTTAATGCATGCAATGGAGCTGCTATGAAAGATAAATTAGCAATGAATTTCCTCTGGTACTGTACTGCTCCTAAGAAGCTCTTATCTTTTGTGGTATTAGTTGGCTTTGGCCATTTCACAATAACTTCTACTTTTGCAGGATCTATCTTTAGTTGACCATTCCCTACAATGTAACCCAAATATACCAGATAAGTTTTGCCAAAATCTCATTTAGACATCTTGATATACAACTTCTCTTTCTTCAAGAGTTCAAAGACTATCTTGACATGCATTATATGATCTTCCCATGTTCGACTAAATATCAAAATATCATCTAAGTAGACAATGAAAAAGTCATCTATGTAAGGCCTGAACACATCTTTCATCTTTCATTACCTTCATAAATTTCATAGGCTCATTGCATAAACCAAATGGAATAACCAACCATTCAGACAATCCATGCTTTGTCTTGAAGGTGATTTTCCATATATCGCTTTTTGCAATTCTGATATGATGGTAACCACTTCTCAAGTCCAACTTAGTGAAATAAAAAACATTCTTTAATTGATACAATAAATCATCAATTCTAAGAGGAGGATATTTTTTCTTTACCGTAATCTTATTCAATGCTCGAAATTCAATACACATCCTCCAAGTGCCATCTTTCTTTGGAACTAATACAATAGGATATCCACATGGAGAGGAACGTGGCCTTATGATTCCTTTATTGAGCAACTCTTGAACTTTCTTCTTTATCTATAGATTCTCTAGCATTGATGAACTATACATACCAATGTTAGGAAGAGGAGCATCCTACTGCAAATAGAGTGTTCAACCTCCCTCTTAGAAGGTAACCTTGTAGGTTCCTGAAATAAATCATCATAATTAGATATGATTTTGACCAACTCTTGTTTATGATATGGATCACAACTTGACAAAGCATCGGATATATCTTCTTCTTTTTATTTCACTATCACGAGGAAAAAATATTTACTTTCATTCATGAGTCTCTTCATCTATCCTATGATCACTAAAGAAACATTAGTTTTAATATGATGAGCTCTGACAACAAATTCAATCCTATATTTGAAAAGGTGATATTTATTCTCTTCACGATAAAATACAACTTTCCAATCAAATAGATATGGACTACCCAAGACATTGCCACAAATGTCAAGAGGTACAACATCTAACTCAACCTCATTAAATAATTTGGATGTAATTGCAAATATGATCTTACACTTCTTCATTACCTGTAACTTAGCATCTTCACACACCCAACCTAATGGATATGGTTTTCTATGAGGTGTTGTATTTAAACCCAAATTCTTAACAATTTATTCAGATATTAAGTTAACTTTAGATCCACTGTCAAACAAAGTATCTATATTTGTATGATTGACTACAACCTTGACATGAAAAAGCTTGCTTCTTTTCTTCTGATCAATAACACTTTCCAATTTAGCAGATTTAATTGAAAAATTAAATTTGATAGTAGATATACCTTTGATTCCTATTTCCACGATCTTAGATTCATCTCCTGAATCATATCCTAGATCTCATTTAAATGAGGCTGATCCAAGTGGATCTCGGTGGAAAACCAACTTTTCCACTAAATCAACATTTTGAGCCTATGGTTATGATAAACCATGATATGCACCCTTTTGATGGGGAATGGAATGTAATACGATCTTCATTTGTTAATTACAGACATCATGTAATGATTTGCTAGTGGTCTTATGTACATGCCTGCAACATAACATGAATGCACTGGATCCCATAAGAACTCTGCAGTTACACACGCTTGGGCTAGAGTAGTAATGGGATGGGTGACCACCCAAAAAGTACTAGTGTTTACATGGCTATGGAATTTTATAAACTTAGATTAATTTATCCCACATGCATCATGAGAATTGTTATCCTCTCACTCTCTCATATATAATTAAGTTGAAGGAGACCCTTTAAGCATGCAATGGAGTGTGATGTAAATCTTGTTGTGAATGAAGCGTAGCCAACATCTCTTTCTTTTCAGAGATAAGCTACCCCATTCTGCCAATTTTTGTTCTATAATTTTTTTGTCTTTTATTCATTAATAAAAGTTGGGTTTCAATATATTTTCGTGTTTCTTGCAATATCTATGTGTATTTCCTTTTTATATCTTTACTATATTTCTATCTTCATGCCATTCCAAAAATAATTCGTATCAGTGGTATCAGAGCAGTCCTCTCCTTGTCATTTATCAAAGCAGGTCCCCGACGAGGTCAAGGTATAGAGATTTGGGTCTTGAGCTAGTTTTTCTTGAGGACAACCTATCTCACTAGCCCAAACGACCTCCCATGGTGGAAGAAAAGAGAGATGACAGAGAAGGAGATCCTTTCAATATGTTGCTAGAGGAAGCCCTCGTGCGACATAGGAATGAGATGATGGAAAAATTTTCTCAGATCCTTCGAAGACTATTGATGGCGATGACTGAGGAATATTCAACAAACAACCATTTCGGAGGTGCGACACCCTTCAAGGTATAAGTCAATTTTGATATCCCCTTATTTGAATGCCAGATAGATGCAGATGATCTAGAAAAATAGTTGAATCTAATAGAAGGTTATTACTCTGTCCAAATTTTTTCCAATAGTGAAAATATCACCTTCGCGCTCCTTAAATCCATTCCCCATGTCAGAGCTTGGTGGGAAGGTTACTGAGAGAGGTACACTATGAATGAATCCAAGAGAGAACCCACTTTGGAAGCCTTTGTATATTCCCTAAAGGAGGAGTTCTACCCTTTGAGAAACTATGATGACCAATACATGAGATGGATGACTCTGCGTCAGAAAAGAGATCATATGGTGTCTAAGTACACTAACATATTTCATACCTTGTGCTCAAAGTTGGGTATCAAATACTTCGAGCGACACCTGGTTTTAATGTATTGAAGTGGTATGCATAGGTACATCCAAATAGATATGGATTTCTTGGACATCTGCTCACTAGGAGTTTCTTATCAATATGCATTCAAAATTGAGTAGAGATTCAAGAAGCAGAGTAAGCGGGAGTTTGAGTCTGCAAATATGCAACAGTATAAGTATGGTTAAAACAAACCTAACTCACATATAAACCAACCTCAAGACAACCGTCCCAAACCACAGGAAAAGAAGGATAATGGGAAGATGAAGAAGGAAAATCAAAAGTGGTGTGACTTCCACAAAATACCTTGGCACAATACTGATGAATGTCACTCCAATCAGTTGTTGGTAACCAAGCTCAAAGGAACAAAGCCAAGCCCCAACTCAGAATTTGATTCAGAAAATAATAAAAGGTGATAGATCATTGATGCATAACCCATTGCTAATATCACAACCACAATAATTCAACCAAAAGAACCAGAGGATCCTGAGGAGGGGGAGCGCATCTTCCACTCATAGATGTGGGTGAAGGGGACCCCACTTCATTTCATTGTTGATAGAAAAAGCCAAAATAACCTTATCTCAGCAAAGGTTGTCAACCAATTGGATTTTATTACAACACCACACCCACATCCATACAACATCGAGTGGCTTCACCAGGGACAAGATCTTCATGTCATCCAATTTTGTCTCCTATCCTATGACATCATTCCCTTAAAGTATGAGGTATGGTGTGATGTTGCCCCACTGGAATTATGTGATGTTTTTTTAGGCCAATCATATATGTGGAAGCTTTATGCTATTTATGAGTCTCAACCATGTATTTTCATTATTACTCTCGGGGGTCAGCTCTACAGGTTACCAGAGGTAGTTCTGACTACTGTCCCACCAAAACAATGTCACAAAGTAATCTCTCATATCGCAAAGTTTAGAATTTTAATGATATAGTCAGAAGGTGAATAAAAGGACACTGCAACCACTACAACCTCAACCCAATAACTTTCTATCCAACAGAAGAAGAGCAACAATATTGTAGAAGAGCACAAAAATATTCTTACTACACCTACAGGGGTCCCTCCACACTGCCTAGTCAAGCAAAGTTATAACATATCCCTTCATGCTCTTCATGCTTCATCTTCAACGACAAATTCCTCCCATATTCAGGGATAACATGCAACTATATTGGTTGAACAGATCCAACCCATCCAAAAATAGGCTCATGACAACCTTAAACAAGCTAAGAAGGACGACTTCTTCAGTAAGGAAAGCATCTCACCAAGATTCAGATTCATCAAAAGCTTCCCTGGGAAATTAAATCAATGGGGACCATTGCTTCTTAAGGGTGGAGGAATGATCCAAGTGGATCTCGGTGGCCAACCACCTTTTCCATTGAATCAACGTTTCGAGCCTATGGTTTTGATAAACCATGATATTCACCCTTTTGATGGGGAATGGAATGTAATACCATCTTCATTTTTTAATTATAGACATCATGTAATGATTTCCTACTCTAATTGTTACACACCTACTCTAATTATTGGGAAACTAAAGCATTCAAGTTACATGAAACAACCAATGAAGCTATTTCATCATTTTTTCAACTATTTGAAGTTTTGAAATGTGCTTCCTTAAGCACCAGAGATAATTCTTACTTGAAGGCGCGTCAAAGAAACATTTGGAAATACACTTTCTATTGAAGAAATCAATGAGCCTAGGCCCATTTTCTTCTTGCAAACAGGCTACAAATGGATCTTGAAAAACATCATCAATACTTGCCCCTGCAACATTGCTTTGTGTAAAAAGGAAAAGTATTGCATTAGGTCCTTCCTCCACTGTTCTTGGTTTTTGTATGGCTTGTTGATTCTCTGATTCATCCTCAATGCATATGGCTGTGGTCCACTCCTAGTCATGAGGTGTATTAGGAAAAAGGCTTAGTGATGCTTGTCTTTCTTTAATTTCAACCTTTCTCATATGATCACATGGAATTTGATCTTGGATGCTTGATGAAACTGAGCTTGTGTCTTCAAGAGAAATAGGGGGTTGATAGGGTAGTTCATCACAATTAGAAGTGCTTGGGAAACTAAATTCTTCTATCTTATCTTCTGATTGTGAGGGATATTCATCATAGCATGGCTTATGGTCCCAATTTCTCAGTTTTCACCCTCTAAAATTGGATTATCATCTTTTTCTTCTTTTTCAGCAACAAACATATGACATGAGGGTTGAAACAAGCTATTGTTTCTTTAATGGGAAGGGTTCTTTTCTGATATAAGGTCTTCAACATATTGTTCATGGAAATCATCTTCATAAACATCATACAAAGGTGAATCAATGACCATTTGACTATTAATGGCTGAGGGGATTAGTACAATAGCTGGGACAACTGGTTTCTCAGGGAAAATATCCTCATAGTCATCAAAACTTGGCAAATCATGTCACATTGGTTCATTAACAATAGGAGGGACTGATAAGCTATGAATTTGGTCATGACAAGCTGCAACACTATGCTCATGATGAAATAAATCTGAATCTAAGATGACCTCTTGACTTAAAGAATCAAGAAAAGGAGGAGATAAGGAAATGATGGATTGTCCATATTGATCTTTCTCTTGGGGACAGAGATTTTGACATGAATGATGAATTTGTTCTTCAAATTTAGGAAAATAATTATGAAACTCATCATCTAAGTCCTTCTCTCTATAATCATCCCCTTCACCATCACTATTAGAGGAATCACTTGCTGAATCTTGAATATATGATGCATACCCCTCACAACAATTCTCAAAAATTCTTTCAGCTGGATAAATTATCTTGCAATGAGAATAAAAAACATCATGAAATTCCTTCAAAGAGGAAATACTAGAAGCAGGGAGTGTTCTATACCATTGCCTCGCATCGCCTTCCAATGAATACATGAAAATTTTCATCAATATATCTTCATGATGGATGTCAAGCTATTGCATCAAAGCATGAGATTCATGAACATGCTCAAAAGGGTTGTCATCATCACCTTCATAAAATTTGGGCAGCAGATCTTTCCATTCATCAATTTGAGGTACAAGATGTGGATAACCATCTGTGGCTAAGAAATTGAGTGGGTAAAACCTCCTGGCCAGGATAACGTTCATAGCCATTTGATTTTTCTCATCCCCAGTGGAGTCACCAACATATTTTGAACAATGGAGTCGCCATGGTGAATGTGCACTCTTGAAGGTTTCCAACTTCAATCACCATCTAAAGCTGGATCTGTACAATGTCGTTCTTCCTAGGGATATTTTCAATCTGCTCAAATCCGTCCTCGACAACGTCGCAAAAAATGTTAGCATGGAAATTCACACTTTGACTTCTAAAGTGTAAGCTCATCACCCATCATAATGTAAAAGATAATTTTTTTTTGAATAGGTGGATCATCAAGATGTAGAAAGAAAGGGAGAGGGAATCAAACTATATATCAATAGGCTACACCAATGGGCAATGGAGTCACAAACATCCTACTCATCGAAGGCACACAAGTTGCTCAACATAAAACAAGATTATATGCTGATAGGTGGAAGAATGAAGAAGTAAAACATAAGATAGAATGTTCACTAAACAAATATCCTCTCAATTTAATGAATCAACAGATACTTGAATATAAACAATGACTGATGGGCAAAATAAAACAGATCCTCTGCTGCTTAGGGATCCATAAATCATTGACAGCCTTTGATCCTCAAATATGCAATATATTCAAATAAGAATAAATGTAAAAGAAGAGTTACAATCTGAAATCACATCTCTCATGAGTATCCAATAGAAGTAATGCTTATAATCAAAAAATGCCCACAGGCTTACAAATGAACACACACAGGAAAACTGCCTACTCCTACTCTCTCTAGCCTCTCTTGGCTCATCCATCCCTCCTCTTCAAAAGATCTCTCCTTATTTAAATATACAATAGCATCCAAATGAAATAATGAGGTCAAATCCCATATCCTCCCTTGGATTATAAGCCTTGGAGATAGGTGACAACAGTCAAAGAGACAAAAATCCAACAAACTATTGATTTTCAGGAATTTGTTGGAAGTCATTAATAAATTGTATCCACCTCATGCATGAGGCCTTTGCTGGAGCTAAATATTAGGTTCAGGTGTCCCTTGATATCTACCTGATCCTTTAGAATCCATTCGACCTCTCCTTGACATGTGGCAACCTCCCAACAAGGCGAATATCAAAACCGTGACCGCTATAGGAAATTAGTATGCAGCACCACTGTGCAGAATACGCAACACCTACTTCTATATCTGATATCTCTCAAACCAAAACACATTTTGAAAAACTGAGAGAGGTTTTTGTTACTTGGAAAGTTATTAACAAAAACCTCTTCTATTTTTAAAAAATACATCCTCAACTGTTCTTAACCCAAGGTTTAAAATAGTGACTCAAAACTGGCAGAATAACTCTGCACAATTTAGCCTCTACCAGAATATTGCACAACGCCTATAGGTAGCGCCCAACTGTGTTTCTACATGCAATTCGGTAGCATAAATCCATGGGTGATTTTATGCTTGAACTTAGATATTGGGAATAACTCAATATAATTTCAATTTTCCCCCAAAAAAATAAAAATCCCATAACAATAGTATTCATTTGCCAAAATGAACAATGTAATGTAGATTCTGTTCTCTGTGAAATATTGGGTAGCACCTGCAGGTAGCACCACTTATGAAACATTGAGGCATAAACCAATCTTGTGCTAACACCTCCAAATAATTAGAGACCATTATCCATCCTTTCTAGGCCATAGAGTCTTTAATTGGTGGTAGGAGATCATAATTTCTTAGGACTATTTCTTGCTTCCACGCATCTTCCCAAAAAATAGCTCATTGACTATTTTAAGCCTCCTTGAAATAGTGCTCATGAACCAAATCTTGATTACTCCAAGAATTTTTCCACATTAAGGATCCTTTACATTTTCCTTCCATTTGAACTAAGTATTCCTTCAAGATATTGGTGGCGTACTTATCTCTCCAAAACTTTTCCCACGATTCACTTGGTCCCTTTAACCAATGCCACTAAATTTTTGCAGCTATAGATATTCCCACGAGGAGAGGATCATTGATATCTAGATCTCCTATATTTTTTTGGGAGAACACCTTCTCTCATGCCACCAAAGCCAATTTCTTTCCTTGGTTCCCCGTCCCCCTAGAGGAAATTCGTTTGTAGATTTCATATGGTTTTGATGATTTTCATAGGGGATACTAGAACAAAAAAGAGATAAAGAGGCATTAAGTGTAATACACATTTGATGAGCATGATTCTACCCCAAAGGGTAGGGAGCTGAAAGGCCTAGATGGCAAGTTTAGCTTCAATTTTATTTAGCAGGTCTTCCGAGGAGACATTTTGGACGGATTTTTTGAGCAAGGGTGCCCCTAGATACTTAGAAGGTAGGATGTCTCCTTGAAAACCTAAGGCTCCAAAAATGTTCCTTTGGATTGAAAGGGGGGTATTGAATAATTTTTTGTTGGACTTGTATTGAATGATAACAACTCCCAAGGCCAACATAAAGGTATCCAAGGTAGACTTGAAAGCTAAGGAATCTCAAAGAGTGGGAACCCCCTCATGATTAGGGTTTCATCCACAAATTGGATATGTGAGAGAGGTTCTGGATTAGGGTGGATGGATAATCCTTTTATGTCTCCATTTGAATATGGCTACTTGAGGAACCTTCCCAGATATTCAACAATGAGGATATAGAAGAAGGGGGACATGGAATCTCCATACCTAATCCCTCATGAGGATTTAAAGGTGGGATAGGGGGATCCATTAACTAGGATAGAGAAGAATGTAGAGGACACTAGGTTTCAAATCCATTGGATACAATCCTAGTAGAATAAAAGGTAGAGAGAATACATTTGAGGAAGGTCCATTTTAGGTGATCATATACCTTAGACATATCCAATTTGATCAAAATCCCTAGTTTTTTTGGTTTATCTTTAGAGAACAGATGGATTCATGGGATATAATTATGTCGTCAAGGATTTTTCTTCCTTCTACAAATCCCCCTTGCTCAAGGGAAATGATCATATTCATTATTGGATTTAAATGGTTAACAACTACTTCAGAGATAATTTTGGAAATAAAATTACATAAAGAAATTGGAGTGTACTTATCTTCTGTATTTACTTCTCTATCCTTTGGGATCTACATTAGGAAGTTTTAATTAAAGGCATATAAGATTGTGCTTCAAGATATGGATTTCTCTACAACCTCCCAAACATATTTCCCAATGATGTACCAATATGTTTGGAAGAAGTTAGTGGTGAAGTTGTTTGGACCCAAAGATTTCCTTTCTACCATTTCCTTCACCGTTTTCTCTACCTCTTCCCTAGATATGGGGTTGAATAGAATGAAGTTATGATTCAATGAGATCAAGGTTATAATAGAGTTGGTGATGGTTTGGATTGCAACTTCACGATCTTAATATAATTCTTTCAGGAGGACACTAAAGTGATTTATTATCTCTGTCTCAATCTCCTCATGTTTCTCCAGTTTCTCTCTTGTTGAATAAAGTCGTTATCCTATTTTTTCTTCTTAGGTTGAGGAGAGTGTTGTGGAAGAACTTCACATTCTTGTTTCCTTCTCTTAGCCATTGAATTCTATATTTCTACTTCCACAATATCTCTTCTTGCTTGTCTCTTTGATATATTTCCTATTTTAGTTGGTTCTCTTGATGGCTAGATCTTTAGATCATCCATTTTGAATGATTTCTCTTTACATTATCTCCATTTCCTTCTCCAATAAGATTTTGTCTTCAAAGATGTTCCTAGAGACTTCTTTATTTAAGATTTGTATTTTGTACTTGACATGTTTTAATTTCTGCTCGAAACAATATTATTTTTATCCTACCATGTTAGATATCTCATGCCACCAAGTTGCAATATTTTTCATGAATTTTGGGTGTTCCATCCAAAACTATTCAAAACGAAAAGGTTTGGGTCTTGGAGAGAACTTTATTTCCTATGAGAGAAGGATTAGGAAATGGTTGGATCCTGTGAAGGGTAATATTTCCATTGATATAGCCTACCCGGTTTGGATGATAGCTTCAGATACTAGGAATCAATTGAGTCTGACTACTATGTGTTGAAGGCCTCTTATTTTGTTGTTCTAGGCGTGATTACCATTATTAACAGGGATAGCAATCAACCACAACCTCTCTATGGTCTCCCTAAAATCTTCTCTTTCAACTTCTAGTTTCCTAACACCACCTTTGTTTTCCTGTAAGGATGTAATCATCTTGAAATCCCCTCCAATGATCCAGGGTCTATACTTCATTGATAATCCTAAGATGCTAATGGAGTCAATAAATTTCCTCTTCATTGATGGAATAAGGGGGTCATATGAATTAGTTAAAAATCCTCGTTATAAATACCCTATAAACATGTATTTTGTTGATATTAGTCTTGGAGTAGTCAAAAGGATATCTACTTAGATTAAATCAGGGTCCCATAGAAGTTCCAAACCTCCCTAGGCTCCTTCTACTTATACTACCTATGATCTACAATTTATCCATACTTTATAGGCTATCTGATTCATAGTTTCCTTGTCACTCTTGGTATATTGTAGCATCGTTAAGGTTGGATTTTCTTGGCTGATTCATTTTTAAGAATCTCATGCTTTGAGAGTGTGTTTATACCTATGATATTCCAAGACATTATCTTGATTTTAAACTTTAGGTTTGGTGGAGAAGTACTTCTCCACGATACCAATAGTTTTCCCTGATTCTACTGAAAGATCTCTAGTTTCTTCCAATAGTTTCTTGGAGGATTTTCTACCTTTCTTCTTCTCCTATGTTCTTGTATTTTATTTTCTTTTATTTCAGAGGGTTGGTCCTAATTCCGAGTCCTCCTAATGTTTCCATGTTATTAGTAGGATTCCACACTTTCCCTTTCCCTTTTATCAGATCTTTCTGTATTTTTTGCAACTCACTCTCTCATAGGTTATTTAGATGTTGTTCTCCATGCTCTGCTACAAGCCTGCTGCTTTATCATTTTCTATATATTATTGCTCCATGTATTGTGTTGTCTTGTCCTCATTTGAACCTTGAGTAATGTCTTCTTCTATAATTGTGTCCTTTATCTCTTATTTTCCCTCGTATGCTTCCACTATGTTAGACTTTCTTTTTATTTTCTCTATATTTTAGCCTCAAGCTTCTAATTTAGTTTTGTTTCCTTTTTTGCATCCATATTTGATGGACCTTCCCCACTAGTTTCTCCTCGTCCCTCTATGAGGGCTTGAAAATTGTTGGATGGGTTAATAGCCTCCTAGGTCACCAATTTGTTTTTCTTCCTTCCAGGCTTTGTTTTTCTTCAAAATTTCTTGAAGCCATTCATATCCTGCTTCTCCCTAGGTTTATCTCTACTTTCTTTGGGAACTCCTCGAATAGATGCCCATGTTCATGGAATTTCCTACACTGGAAGGAAATATGTTTGTAATGTATCATTTGGATCAACTTTGTATCTTTGTAAGAGATGGTTATATAATTTGGAATCACCCACACAACATTCATATATACACATATTTTCGCGTAGAACATGTATCTCCCCAATTTGGTTACCTATGATACATTGACAAAGATTCCTAGGGCGTTTCCTAATCCTTCTAGTGTCCCTTTCTCCCAAAATTCCTATGGTAGTGAATACATTATGATCCATACAGGTGTTGTAGTAAAATCATCCTTCTCCAGTGAAAGCCTCTCAATCCAATATATTAGGCGGAGGATGGTCGAATTGAAGTAGGGTCCTTATTCAAAGATCCTATATTTTACCTTAATATAGGTAAAAACTATGGTGAAAAATCCCTTCGATCCCAACTTCATATCAAAGTGGCATTTAAGTTTCCATTAAGTATTTACCCATGTTATTAGTGCCTTTTCAGAGAGCCAAATGCCCATGGATTTTCCAATAATTGTGTGATCCCTCATATGCATACTATATGTAATTCTCAATATTGTGGGATATTATCTCATGTACCTGTGATTTACCATTGTCTTCTCCACACATCCATTCTTCAGCCTGCAAGTGGTGGTTTGTTAGTGTGTCTCTTGGATATCGGTATGCTCTGGCTTTGTAGAGTCATTTCCACCCTCGACCCCCTCCCCTCCACAACCTCAGTCCCCCACCTCTCATTTCATTTTCCATTAGTGTTGGACTCGATCATCCTGTAATCACTTCCTTGAAGGACTTCCCCATCTCTAGGTCTCAACCCTCAACCACCTCCATTGGTTCTACGTCCCTGCCGCCATCAGATTCTTCCTTCAACTGTGACAATAATAATAATAATAATAATAATATAATTTTAAGGTCACGAAAGACATCAAATTGGTGTATTAGACCCCCTTATTTGTGGGACAAGGGACCCCCTCTGTACATCGATTTGACTGCTAAAGTATACAGAGCTATACATAACCTACCCTCCTCTTGATTTGAGTCTTTGACCTCTTAGGAGGAAAGACACGTTCTTAACCATTAGGCCCACTCATGCTATTATGTAAACATATAAATATTAACATGTTTATGCAACCATTAGGATCACTCATGCTATTACCTTAACATATAAATATTAATATGTTTATGTAATAGTGTACACCTTGAGTGAGCCTAATGGTTAAGAACATGTGTTTTCTTCTAGGAGGTCACAAGTTATAATTCTTAAAATTAGATTATTATTATTATGTCGGAAGGCGTACACCTATTGGCAATGGGCACATTTAATGATCTTTTAATTCTAAATCCTAATATTATGGCTAGCAATTGAAGATGTTGGCATATTCTTTTAATGCTCATAACTTCCTTGCATTTATAAATGCATCTGTTAACCTATTTAATTTTTCACATTTACCTAATCATATTAATAAATTACTATCTAGCCATATGATTATTAACAGTCATTACCTCAACCTCACTACCAGGGATTGCATGTATCATAATAGTATTGTGCGTTAGTTTTTATGGGATGTGAACCATTTAGTCTGCGTTCAATTTAAAATTATGGCCATGTTTGGCCTACATTCAATTTTTAAAAAGTTATTATTTCCATATTATTAATGCATTCATTACTGGCATCGCCGCCTTTTTGTGATCATATACCTACATATATTTACTACCGACATTTCATATAATCGTTGCCTTTTTGTGATCATATACCTACATATATTTACTGCCACGTTATTACTGCTTTCAATTTAAAGTTAATACTAGGTGGTGTTTCATATCATGGCAGTCGTTTTGTGATCATATACCTACACACACAATATCCATACTATTATGGTAAACTGTTGCAGATGCATTGGAGCATAATCTAGAGATACTGCTATTGTAACTGGTTATGGATCGATTCGATACATTGGAGCACAATTAGTGATCAATATCCATACTATTATGGTAAACAGTTGCAGATTGAATAGATGCATTGGAACACAATCTAGAGATACTGCTATTGTAAATGGTTGTTGATCGATTCAATTTATTGGAGCACAATCAGTGATCAGTACTTTTAGCATATTTGAGTGGGAAGAATACTAAGTGAGCAAAGAATCAAGCACGACGAGGTAAAATTTCTGGAATTGGTTTCCCTAAACCTAAATTACATTGAAATTCTCCATGATATGTATTGTAATGTACAGTATACCCATCAAACATAAATATCAAATTTCTGGTAGAGGAATCAAAGTGACTGATCTAAATTTCCAATAGACTCATCCTCTCATCTATGATTTGTATCTTTGATATGATTTAGGTTAAATCAGGAGAGATTTAGGTTTTACTGTTTTATGTTCTGAGTTTTATATTTGATATGATTTAGGTTTATTGATGAGGGATTTAGTTTTTAAGGTTTTATTTTATAAATTTTATATTTGATATGATTTAGGTTTAGTGACCAAGAATTTAGGTTTTGCAATTTTATGTTTTGATTTTTATATGGATGCATGCGGGCTCGGGCCTTTGTTCAGTGGTTGGCCAGCATGCATGCAATGAAGCATTTGCTTCCATGACATTTTTAATTTTTTGAAACCTTAATAAAATCTCATAATATTGATTTTTCTTGTTGCATTTACAGAGCATTGGTTAAATAATTTATATGATTGGTTAAAATATATTAATAGGTTAATGTAATAGTGTATTATTATTAAAAAATAATTTTATTACTAAATAATAAGTTCAATATGGGAGAGATGCCATGGAACATAACACATTAAAATAATAATAATTACAAATACAATAAATAATAAAATAATGAAAATTGATGTAGGCTCCATATATATATATATATATATATAGAATGAATAACAATCAATCTAGATCTAAAACCATGGACAATTTGAAGTTATATAATAATAATAATAATCTATTTTTAAGGTCAAGACCAAGCTAGACACCAAATTGGTATATGATAACTCCTTGTTTGTGGGACGAGGGCGCCCCTCAACTCAACCATTTGACTAGTAAAGTCTACAGAGGTATACATACCCTAACTTTAAAATAAATTTCAGAAAATATTCCTTTCACTTGGCGAGTTTAGTGTTGAGAAGACCTTCTTATCAACAGCTGAATTATGGTAACTATCAATCACATGCAGGAAACCATGGTGGAATGGTTTGAATATTTAAACTGCCATGGTAGGCGCTCACGTTTTCCTCTCGTTCCATGCCACTTTGTCCAAATTCTTAAATACCACAAAAAATGGTGAACGGGAGATTAGAGAAAGCACACAGTCGTCTTGACTCTAGAGCTCGACAGAGTTACTTTCCTGAGTTGATATGTTGACGTATCTGCAGACTTTATACAGACTTTCTAACTAAATGATGGAAATTCAGAACCCAATACCTTGACTCAATGTGAAAAATCTCAACGTGGGATTGTTGTTGAAAAGTTATTGTCACTCTATTTTTGCATGTATGAAGTATGAATCTCTTCCTTTGGCCGTCTCCGCCCAGAATTCCACAAAACCTCCGAATTTTCTCCGCCTAATTTCAAGTCTGTTGGCTGAAAACGTGCGTTTTGATTAAAGGTTATCAGACGTCGTTATTTTAACACCGCGACAATTAAAACCACGGGCACTCAAACCCTCTCTATTTCACACGGTTTTTGTGCCAGGTTTCTTATCTGAATTTCGCAGCTGCATTGTCAACAATGCAAATCTGTAATTTTACTATCTTCAAATTGCAATTGATTTAATGGGGATTTAATGTGGTTGTGAACACACAGATTCCATTACAAGATCAGAAGTTCGCGAAGTCCACGGAAAATCTTTAGCTAAAACCCTTAGGTTTAATGTTTTTGGAATATTGAAAACTCAACAATAAAAGTATCTTTCTTAAATCTATTTAAGAGCATAATATGTTATTAACAAAAAGTGGAGATGGTAACAATTATTCCTCCCACCACTTAAACCAAACAAAACAATAAATGAATAAATTATATACCATTCATTCAGTGGTATACCTAGGGACGCGGCTAACCCCTTTACTGATATTGAGACTGAGTTGAGGGACACCTTGACTGATTTAATCCCGAGGGACCGCTGACGGCTTGATAGGTCCCTGAAGCCTTGACCTACATTGAAGCGGTCAAAAGGTTGTAATAAACAACTAAAGAGTGGGGAATCTGAGGTTCCTGACTTCATGACGAGTGTTGATGGCATGAGACAAGGGAAAGGTTGTAATAAACAACTTTGCGCCTCCTAAAGCCCATATAGGGACCCCATAGGTGAACAACCCTACTCACATCTCAAGAGGGACTCCATAGAGCTAAGAGCCCATACTCACATGTCTCCTAATGGACTCCATATGGCGTTCCTACTCTTATCGCCTAAGAGGGCTCATGGAGGGCATACATGAACGAAACCTTAACGGATTTAATCCTGAGGGACTGCTGAGTGACAACAACTGAATCCGAGTAGGGTAGATAGCATCAACGGTCTGAAGAGCGAAAATCGAGAGATTCTGGCTTGAAGGCTTGATGGTGCTAAAAGCTTGATGGTCTAAATAGAAGTAAGCGAAAGCAAAGGGGCCCCTCCCCATGAGGGGAGGAGAGGGAGGGGCCCCCATGTCCTTTATAAGTGATTTTTTACGTTATAATGTAATTTGACATTACCCCTAAAGGTGTACTTTGAGTGACATCTGACAGGGCAAACATAGGATGACCCTGACCAGGGTCAGAATAGCAGAGCTTATGAATTTAGAGGAAGCCCAAGGAGCAAAGCTCTTACTTGAATGAAAAGCAAGGGAAACTGAAAAGGAAAGCTAAGGCAGGAAAGCTCAAAGCGAAAGCTCAAGAGAAAGTGAAAAGGGAAGCAATTTGAGGGTTGGAAAGCTAAAAGGCGTGCGAAGGGAAGGACTTCTTGACCCTTCGATATGAGTTGGAGATGATGCTTTTTATTTTTCCTCTAAAGAGTTGTCTTAGGGGTGGTGTACTAAAAAGTGGAGATGGTAACAATTATTCCTCCCACCACTCAAACCAAACAAAACAATAAATGAATAAATTATATACCATTCACTGAATGAAGATGAATCAATAATTAGTATATAATTTATTTTTAATACTTCGTTTTCAATAACCATCCATCTTTGTATTTTTCGTTCGTTTTCAATAACCATCCGACATTACATTTTTCGTATAAATTTGAGCCTACAACACATGGATTCTATTTTTTTTGTATTGACTTGAGTCAAAAACACTTGGAATGGAACTCTGTCAAGCTTTGCAGAGAAATTCCTGAACTATTGTTTCTTTTCTTTCTCTATTGTGTGGTTTAATCATTCTTGTTTCTCATTCTGGTCTTTAACCATTTGGATACGCAAATTACCGCAATGTCCTCTTGTACATGATTTGGATTGACAGAAGATATGACTTCACTGATTGGAAACAGATACCAATTTTTTCATTTAAAGTATTCTACGATATCAAATCTAGTTGGAAAAGTCTCCTCATAAATTTTTATAATGAATGTAATGTCCATTACTGTGTGATTATTATGATAAAATTTTATAATGAATGTAATGTCCATTATGACAAAACAAGAAACTGTGCAAGAAAACAAGAAAAAAAGTAGAAAGAACAAAGAATGCGAATAGTGTGCAATCGTATTAGCTGATAGTCTAGAGCTATAAAGGGAAAAGAAGAAACTGAATAAAGGAACAAATGAATGGATCCTAACGACTGGTACAACTAGTCAGAACAACTGCAGTGTACAGTCACATACTGTTGAGATTACAATTATAACTAACACTCCCTCTTAAACTCAATAGTTACAAACTTCAACACTAATAATGCCCGAGTGTTGTATTTGAAAATCAAAAACGGTTTTGCCTAATGGCTTTGTAAAAATGTCTGTGAGATGATCTCCAGCCACAAAATTGAAGTGGGATTTCACCATTATTGACTAGCTCGTGTATGAAGTGAAAGCGAGTGTCAATGTGTTTGTTTTTCTTACGAAAAACATGGTTTTTGGATAATGCAATTGCGGAAGTATTGTCACAAAAGATAGGAGTTGGCTCCTTTTTTGTATGTGACATGTCATTCAATAGTATTCACAACCACACAACCTAACATGAAGCTGAGGTAGCAGCGACATACTCTGCCTCTACAGAAGATATTGAGACAATGGACTGCTTCGTTGATACCCAAGAAATAAAATTCGTGCCCAAGTGAAAAGCATACCCTGAGGTGCTTTTCCTGTCATCTAGGCTACCTGGAAAATCACTGTCAATGTAACCAGAAAGATGATTATCTTCAGACTGAGAGTACCATAAACCAAAATTAAGAGTGCCAACAACATATCTCAGAATCCTTTTCGTCATCTTCAAGTGATAATCTTTGGGAGATTCCATGAACCTGGAAACAAGGTTGGTTTCATACATAATATCTACCCTAGTAGCTGTAAGATACAACAAGCTGCCTACTAAGATTTTGTACAAGGTAGAATCCATTGTGGGGCCTTCATCTTGCTTACTCAATTTTGTGCCTAGGGGTATGTGGGTTTCTGCTGGTTTACAGTCTTCCATAAAAAATATTTTGATGATGTCTGCTTCATACTTTTACTCATAGACAAAAATCCTTGTGGTTAATTCGTCAACCTCAATCCCCCAAAAATATTTCATTATGCTAAGATCTCTCATCTCAAACTCAGATTGCATGGCATGTTTAAAACTGGTTAACTCTAGATTTCCAGTATATATCATGTCATCAACATATAGACAGACAATGAGAATTTTACCTTGCTGATCTATTTTGGTGTATAGAGTTGGCTCATTTTGGCTTCTGTTGAAACCACTATTGATCAAGTAAGTGTCAATTCCACTGTACCAAGCAATTGGAGGTTTCTTTAATCCATACACATCTTTCTTCAACCGATACACTTTGGCTGGATGTTCTTTGACTTCAAATCCAGGCGGTTGATCCACATAGACCTCTTCTTCTAAGACACCATTCATTTAATCTTACTTGACATCCATCTGGAGCAAAAGTTTCACCATAATCAATGCTGGGTTGCTGTGAGAATCCTTTGGCAACAAGTCTTGCTTTGTGTTTTTCATTTTGCCCCTTTTCATTGAGTTTAGTTTTGTAAACCCACTTGACACCAATACTTGTCTTATGTCTGGGTAGATCAACAAGATCCCATGTCTTGTTCTTCTCAATGGAGTCAATCTCTTGGTTCATGGCTTGAACCCAATGTGGCTCTTTAGATGCCTCTTTAAAGGATGTAGGATGACATTACATTAATGCAAAAACATTGTGCTGATCATCCAACTGTTGATGAATTTTGATCAAGATTCAAGTTCTTTGATTTTGAAGTTTAGAGGACGAATTTATACTTGAAGAAGAGTTGTCCTAAGGACTTTCAGGCTGTGCTTGTACCTGCAATCTTGGAAGGACATGCTGATTTGTTTGCTGTCCTGATTTCTGTGTTTTCAGGAAGTGGTAACAATGGATTTTGACTGTCCATAGGACAATTTTCAAACTCACTCCAAAACTGATTTTCAAGAAATTTGACATCTCTGCCGAGAATGAGTTTCTTTGAAATCAGATTGTAGAGTCTGTAGGCTTTGGATGTCTCACTGAATCCAACAAAAATGCATTTCTCACTTCTATCATCAAGTTTATTCCTTAATTCGGAAGGTATGTGAGCGAATGCAATACATCCAAATGTCCTAAGATGAGAAACATTCAATTTTGTCCCACTGCATGCTTCTTGAGGGACCTTCATCTTGACACTAGTGGTTGGGGATCTATTTAGTAGATAGACGAGACATGCTATAGCTTTAACCCAAAATAAATTCGACATACTCTTCTCTTTGAGAAGGATCCTTGCCATGTTCATTATAGTCTGGTTTTTCCTCTCAGCCACTCCATTTTGTTTTGGAGTATACCTAGATGTAGTTTGCATGATGATGCCTTGCGATTTGCAGAAATTTGCAAATTCTTTGGAGCTGTATTCTCCTCCTCCATCTAACCTAATAAATTTCACATATTTTCCACTATGTTTTTTAGCTTCAGCCTTGAACTCTTTGAACTCTGCAAAATTTTTAGAGTTGTGTTTGAGAAAATAGATCCATATTTTTTTGCTGAAATCATCAATAAATGTTAGAAAATAAATGTTGCCACCTATTGACTTTGTGTGCATTGGTCCATAGAGGTCAATGTGAACTAGCTCTAGGTGTTGTTTGGCTTGAGTGGAGGACTGTGGAAAACTAGTTCTCTTATGTTTTCCAAGAATGCAAGACTCACACGGGGGATTTTTCTCTTTGAATATAGGTAGACCAAGGCTTAGACTATGAAAGGGTAGATGTCCAAATATTGCATGCCAAATCATAGTTTCATTGGGGGTGGATGCACTTTGTGCATAAGATTGGGTCATATTTGCAGTTCTAAGGGATAGGGGAAACATTCGATTTCTAGTTATGTGGATTTCAGAAATCAATTGTCTGTTGGGGGTTTTGTCATATATCCTATATGAAGCTCCTTCAAAAATTACCTTATAGCCATGTTCAATTAGTTTTCCTACACTTAAGATTGTGTTTCATATCTGGAACATGATAGACATCGTGTATGTCTTTATTTACATCTTGTTTAGTGAAAATAGGTAAAGTTCCTTTGCCTTGAACTTTAACTAAATAATCATCTCCAAGTGTAATACCTGATGAAAGAGAAAAATCAATGCAAGAGAATAATTCTTTGTTACCTATCATATGATTGTTGCATCCACTGTCCAATAACCAGAGATCATGGTGTTGTTCTTCAGTGTTGTTACATGAAAGAAACATCCCACTAGAGGTGTCTCCTTCATTGTTTTAGACATGTGCTATGCTTGAGTGTTGATATGTCTGCTTCTTCCTGCATTCATATTCATAGTGTCCATACTTTTGCAGTAATAACATTATATGCTTGATTTGTCATTGGATCTCCTCCCTCTACCTCTTTGAGGCTGGTAATTTTAATTCCTTTTTTGATAGGTGTGACCTTTACATGAGTGTTGATTGCTTGGACTTCTCCCTCTTCCTCTGTTACCTCTGCCTCTCCCTTGGCTGAAGGAAAACTGAGTTTTGAAGGAATTAGCTATTGACTCATATTCTAGATGTAGTCGAGTCTCATGTGTCAATAGAAAACCCATTAGTTCATTTGTGGAAAAATTGCACAGATCCTTGGACTCAAGGATGGCTGTAACAACTATCTTGAATTTCTTTGGAAGACTTTTGAGGACTTTCTCAACGATCCTTTGATCAAGGATGTCTTCACGAGTCAATTTGATCTGGTTTACAATTCCCATGACTCTGGTCATAAATTGGTCCATGTTTTCATACTCTGTCATTTTCAAAGTCTCAAAATGTGTCCTCAAGGACGACATCTTGACTATTTTAACCCTGTCATTTCCTTGGTAAGTTGATTGTAGGATGTCCCAGGCCTGTTTTGAAGTAACAACGCTTGTGATTTTGGAGAAAATTGAGTCATCCACAGATTTTTGAATCCAGAACTTGGCTTTGTTCTCTCTTTTCCTCCATTCTGCCTCTACATTTCGTTGTTGATCGGTCATGGAGGCGAGAACTGTAGGATCTGGTTCCACATAGCCATGATCAACTGGATCACAACAAACTCATGTGCTTGTAAGAAGGATCTCATTATGAGAGACCAAAACTCATAATTATTCCCAAGAAGTATTGACCCTTGTGTTGGTCCTAAATTGTTAGAGGTGGCCATTCTCGAAAAAAAAAACCAATTAAAAATGATAGTAATTTTCGTGCTTTACCTGTTTCCTACACAAAAAAAACCCAAGTCCTCTTCCTGTTTCCATCGCATAAAGCACACCAATGAAATTTTGAGCTTGAGCTATAGGAAATTTCTTGTTGCCTGGTATCAATCTAGCTGGATTTGGTTATCCAAGCACAAGATCGACCAGAGTCCATGCTTTGAACTGCATTATTTATCAATTGTGACACTTTACTTCGGTTCTCCAGGACTTTGTCTTGATCAAAGTCCCCCAGATTGCTAAATCTTTGAAGTAAGAGATTTGGCACTACGTGTCCTCATTGATGGATGGTCCAGATGAGCTTCGAGACTTCGATGCTTTGGGAGATTTAGACTCCTCTGCAACCTTTGCATGAAATACACCGAATATGCAAAGTACGAAGGACTTCAGTGGTTAAACCCTTCATGCCTTGTCTTGATCTGATGAATACTCTTGCTCTCGCCCATATCTAACGATTGAAAACTGTTCACATCTTCTGCGCACTCCTTGTCCTTTCTGAGCTTGATTTAATGGCCTAGATATTTTCCCGCGACCGATCTAATGACTGTCGTGGCTTCTCCTTTGCTGCTTCTGCATCTTCCTCTTGAAGAAGGATTCCATGAATTTTTAAAGATCTTCGTCTTGAATCTTCTTTTGGAAATCTACCTCCTTGTGGTGTGATGTCCCCAGTGCTTCTTTAGCAGACTGCAGACTGCTCTCCAGGCTCTGTGAAGAGTCTTACCTCCTGAGCTCTGATACAATGACAAAACAAGAAACTGTGCAAGAAAACAAGAAACAGAGTAGACAGAACAAGGAACGAGAATATGGGGAGCACACAATTGTATTAGCTAATAGTCTAGAGCTATAAAGGGAAAAGAAGAAACTAAATCAAGGAATGAAGGAATAGATCCTAACAACTGATACAGCTAGCCAAAACAACTAGCAGTGTACAGTCACATACAATTGAGATTACAATTATAACTAACGCATTGTTGTGTGTGATTATTAGAGTGAACATTAGAATGATTTGGAAGAGGTGTATTAAATTGTAATGTATATCTTTGCAAGATTAAAGTAAAATAATTTGAAAGGGAGTAATGATATCAATGAGAGAAAAAGAAGGGTTTGCACCTTAGATATTTGATCCCTCTCGGCTCTTCATAGAACTAGAGTTAAGATGAGTCCATGCTAGTTTACCAAGTATCAAGTTTGTGTTTGATATAGGGCACTTAAATTGTATTTGTGGAACTGAAAATTTCAATAGAAAGAAAAATCACCCAAACAACTAAATGATGTGATTGTCCCATATCCTATACTTCAAATTCATTTCTATATTATATATTATATTATTCTTAAATTTAAAATGATTTTTTTAAATTTTGATTTTTAAATTAAATATTAACTAAGGGTATAAATTTGTTCTTATAAGATATTTAACTAGCACAACCACTCAAAACCGTGGCTAATGAATGCCGAAAGGTGATGCCAAAGCTGAGCAAATGAGTGTCTACAGCTGAGCAAATCCAAACGTGATAATCCCAAAGTTTAATCATTTAAACGTGGCAATCATATAGTGCTACAGTAATTTCTTAATATGATTAGGTAAATGTTAAAAAGTAAACAGGTTAATGGATGCATTAAAAAATACAAGGAAGTTATGAAGAGGAAATCACATTCATTGATTTGGGAGGATGACTAAGAATATGCCAGCATCTTCAATTGTTAGCCATCAAATTAGAATTTTAGATTAAAAGGTGATTAATTGTGCTCATTGTCAATAGGTGTACGCCTTTCGATATAATTAATGGTTAAAAAATCATTTTTTATTTTAAATTTAGTAGTTAAAATTGAACATTTTGTATTAAACTCATCACCATCAATATAATTTTACAATTATATTTAAATAACATTTAAAAAAATTGAAATATTATCTATAAATAAAAATTAATGTTTTAAATTTAAAATAAAATTACAATTAGAATAACTCATGAGTTTTAGAATCTTAACTAATAGATGTTCAATGGTCATTGTGAGTTATAATTTGGATTCAGGTTTGAATACTTATTACTTGCATTTTTGGTATTTTGGTTGTGTTTCATTTATTCATTAGTTGATGTATCTTTTAACCACATTAAATTATTATATAAAATTTAGATTTAGATAATTCTATCATTATATATAAGTATTTATCATTATCAATGTTACTTAACAAAAATTTAACTTGTATACTTTGTTTTCTAGAATCTTTACTTAAATGTGTTATGAATATTAATTATTGTTAATCTAACAATTGATATTTTAATGTGTTTATTGTCAACACTTCACCATAATCAATAGTTTTGTTTTGTTTTAGGTAAAATTTATGTAGTTAAGTGAACATTTCAAACATGTGTGTTTTTGATTAATTTTAGATATAAACTTTTACAAAATGGTCTTTGTCAACCTAAAAAAACATAAAATTGTGATTATAGTGTTGAGAATTATCACTTTGATCACAAAGTGTTGCACATCATCAAATCCTCACTTCTCTAAATTAATTATCTCATTTTAATTTTTTTAATTCTACCACTTTTATACCTCACGCTCTTTCAATTAATTGTTAATATTTTTCTATGTTTCTAGCTTTTATGTTTGACTACACTTTTCCCTCTCAAATCTTTTGAGATTTCCCTTAGGTTTATCTTTCCATACATCTCATTCTAAGACAAAGAACCATAAGACATTTCTTGTATGGACTTAAATACTTGAAGCAACATTTTTAGTGTTCAAGTGAAATTTTTAATAAGTTATAGAGTAAACTATAGAATTGTTATTATCATCAAATATATGTAATTGAGATTATGATTTGATATCTACTATAATAATTATTTTTACACAATGATTTGAATAATAAAATAAATCATCAATATTCATAATAATTCAAATCATCAATATTCATAATATAAATGATAGATTTAGTGAATATAAATATGTTAAATTTATATATATTTTTAGAAGATTATAAAATAAGTAGACTCTTTAATGCTTTGATAAATGATACATTTAATGATCTTATAAACAATTTTCATTAACTTTTATTTATAAATTTTTGGAAATTTTAAATCAAGAATATATTATCCTAAATAATCATTTATGAATCTAACTATGTTAAATTTATATATTCTTTTTGAAGATTATAAAGCAAGTATACTCTTTAATGTTTTGATAAAATTCCCATCCTTTTAGAAGCGCCTAATAATTCTTTTCTTTCATTTGATAATGAGATATATAATATATCAAATATGGTAAGTGGTTAATTATATGTGATTATATAATTAAAATATAATGCTAAATCAGATAGATACATGAAATTATATAGATATCCAAAAAGTAATTATTTTGTGAAAAACATTCTAGAGTGGTTTTTTTTTAATCTTTAAATTTGTGTAGTTTTATTTAAATACATTTATTTTATTTATATATTAAAAAAATATTTTATTTATATTAAAAAATTTGATATTAAAATATGTTTTTTAATAATTTTTATTACATTCTTCAGGTGCATTAAGCATGATTCATCTTTGAAAAGAATAAAAATCCTAATAGGACCAAAACCATGGCTAAAGAGCTACATAAAAAAGTACAACATAGGCTTCTAAGACCCAGACATCAAGCAACGAAAAAAAATAAAAAAAATAGAGGTCTCAACAATAGAGAAATAAGCCATCAATGTTATTCCAAAGAAACTCCGATGGCCATATGGACCAGGTCACAACGGTATATGACTCCCACACCAAGATCACCGGGGAATAGAAACACTAAGTAACCCACTAGACAACCAAAACGTAGTGGTCACAAAGCTGCACACCCAAGAAAAAGACCTCAAAGTGTTGACCACCAGCCAATCACAACACCGCACACCCAAACTAAGGACCTCAAAGCTCAGTCCCCACCACCAAAAAGATCAAGACGAGTCACCGACACCCCACATAATAGGACCTTGAACTAAGTATACATCAAACCCTGAAAGTGCTGGCAAAAAATAGAGAAAATAAACGAAAACTGCAGAAGGAGAACCCCCTAAAACCCTTGCCAAGAACATGAAACTAAGAATACCTCCAAAGATAATCCAAAAGCGAGATGGACTAGGTCTGAGTGGCATACAAACCTATCAAGAATATTAGAGGGCCCCAAAACTCTGAACCCTGACTTCAAAAAGTCTGAACTCAACACTCAAACTTGGAAACTAGGGACACGAAGCCAATGGTATGCATCAAACCCTGACAATGACCCTGAGACTTGAGAGAGAAAACCAACATAGACACCACAAAATCTTGCAAGAGAAAGAGGAAGCCCCCACAGTGATAATGTCAGAAACCCAAATAGAAAGATTTAGAAAGCCATGGAGCCCTCGCGCACAACAAATCGTGGAAACAAAAAGGAGTGCACAGACATAGGGAAGTTCATGAGCACCGAGACCCACCCATCGCTCACAGAAAACCCAATCCGAGAAGAAGAAACAAAATCTTAGCGATCCAATGGAGACACGAACACCACAACCACCATAATAGTCGCACCAGTGATCAACAAACCCACACCCTTCACTAAAAAAACGTCACTGAAGAGAGAAAATGAATCGGGCGAACCACCTCCGTAGAAACGCACAAGAGAAGAAGAATTGAAAATCTCAAAACTGTGCTATGATTTCCCCTAACCGCAAACCCACCCAAAGCCCATCATTTTTTTTAGTCTTTTAAAAATGATTTATTAAGTAGTTAATTGATTTTAAACATTAAAATATATTTTATAAATTTTATTTTTAATCTATATATATATATATATAATTCAATATCTTCACTCTCTTTTAACTTTACTCACTTTGTTTCTTTATGGATGCCAAATACAAATCTTACGACCTCCTTTAAAATAAAACACTTTTTATAAACGGCCTCCTTTAAAATTAAATTAAAATATTTTAATTTATTTAAAATTAAAATAAATAAAAATTTCTAAGTGCTCCAACCTATCTTCATTAGATTGTCGATTTCTCCAATCTAAAAATCACGAAGAGGAGGTCTTCATTGATCTGAGATCCTTTGGACAACAGATCATATTTTACTACTGAAGCCTTCTAACATTGATATGACTACTAATCACCATTACAATAGTATACAAACTACCACAATGATTTCCTCATGGCCCTATCCTCTGCGAACCACAACGACCGTGTTGTCTCCCTTAGCAGTGACAGCTATCAAAACGGTGGAAATCCTTCTAAACAGATTCAATGTAACTCCTCACAACGATGTGAAACTTTTGCGATTGTTTTTCTTTCTCCTTGGGCTCCCTGAAATTTGAATGACGCAGGTTTTCTTTGAATTTTACTCCAACTTTCTTATCTACATGGTCTTGAGTACTTAATAACTGAATGAAACATAATTGATGCAACACACTATGCTATTGATGTATATTCTATTAATATAAATAAATACAATTACAAAGTTATTAACTAATTAACTAGTTAGATAAAAATAAAAATATAATTATTTTCCTTAACACTCTGAGTATTATTTTCCTTAGCACTATGAGTATTGAAACAAAATGATCTAACAATGTGTATTATTCAAACCTTTTATCTAACACATGACTAGAAAAACACATATTATATTACATAAGATCACATTTATAGTGAAGAAAAAACTATGGGAAATAAAAATCCACTTAAAAACCATTTACTTGATAAAACGCGATTTAAAACGGATAAACCACGGTAAAATCACATGCACTAAACCATGGATAATTTTTAAGTTACATACGTCACCCCAATAATATGAACAGAGACTTTGAAAATTAGGGAAGATATTTCTTTGAATTGGCCGGTTCGTCGTCGGAAGACGAGAATGAGAGATCGGAGTGACATGCATCGTGCATAATTATTGAACTCACAACACACCGTTGGTTGTATACAGCCTGTTTTCCATGTCGGAAGTAAAATCGTTTTCGAGTTAGCCTACTCCATTCTTTTGGTATTAAGATTTCGTAAGTCAATTTGTAGATGCAGACTTTCACTTAATATCACAGCTGCGATATGAGGAAAGCAACTCTGTAATTTTACTATCTTCAAATTGCGATTTAATGGGGTTTTGAACAGCCAGATAGCTGCAAAGATTGCCGGAAAAGGAGAGACTTGACTGGCATACCTAATCCAACATGTCTCCGGTGCATTATTGATTTTCAATATCTGTTATGCCTCATTGACTATAGATGAGTAGCCGCAGTTGCAATTTGGAAAATCTTGTGCCCAACATGTATCCGGTGCACTGGTCAAGGTACTGTGATTGATTTTCAATACCTGCTAAGCCTCATCGACTATAGATGAGTGGTCACAGTTGCAATTTGGAAAATTTCCTGCGGCGCCGCAGTAGACAAATTCCCATTCTGGTGTGAACTTATCTCAGGTCTTAGTTTTTAGGGTCTTAGATGAAGTTTTTCAAATTTTGGCATGGAAAGTCTCGCTGGGAGAACCAGTGACTCTGAATTTATTTTCTTTTGTTTAAGATGATCAATATCCAGTATCCTATACAGTATTGTGTCGCATTGAATATTTAAGCAGGTAGCATATAAGTCATTGGATAGGAAGTAGCATATAGATCATTGAATCTAAATTGTTTTCGAATCCTACAGTTTATAACATCATTGAATACTGCATAGCAGGATCACTTTTGTTTGTACAAATATCCTTCCACAAATATACTACAATCGAATGACAAATTTAGGTTTCCACACGAGTTCTTTTTCAATATATTTGACTATAATCGAATGACAAATTCACACTGCATGATTAACTCACCACGCTCCGTGGACCCCAGCTCCCCATTTTTCTGGGTAAATTTAACAAGTTATTCAAATTTTCATAAGCTCTTCCATTTTTATATACGTAAAATAAATTAATACCATTTGTATATTGTTTTTAACTTGGGTCAAAATATAGGAGGTTATATGATTTTATAAATTAAATATTATTTAAAAAAAAATCAATTTAAAAAATTGTTTAAAAAAATGTTGAATAATATAAAAATAGGGTATGAATTAGATTATAGTGAGAGAAAATAGGAAGTTCAATTATATTTTCAAAATAAGTTTGATTATTCATTTTTAAATTTTTATTTTATGGGTGAGTGCAAATTAATGATGGTCTTTCATGATGCGTTAGTAGCAATGAGAATATTGAAAATTGAATTAGCTTTAGGAATATACAACTTTTATTCATAAACATTGTGAATAACTAGGTCAAATTTGATTTTTTTTTAACAATGGTATCTTATTTTTCCAACAAAATATAAGGTATATGTTTTAGTTTGTGTAGGTGTTGAGGAATTTAGTTCCAAACAATTTTTTGGAAATCT
>JZKD02S2020963.1:153919-172135 GCA_000966675.3 Picea glauca
TTATTTTACCTTAAAAATCGCCAAAATTTTATAAAAACTATATAAAATAATTAGAAATTTGAATATTTTTACAAAAATATCGCCAAACATTTATAGTTGACATATGAAGAATTAGAAAGATTCACCAAGATTTATACATTTTAAAATAAATTTTCATCCTTAAAATCATCCCTGGCACAAGCTCAATTTGAGTATCTACGCCAGAAGTTGGGCGTGACCCCATTATCAACTTAAGAGAGTCCATTATGTAAGGGGGAGTATGTGTTGGTTGAATATATGATAACTCCGAAAAATATTGCAACAACCCAGGGGGAGCATGTTTTTTTTGACATTGATGTCAAAGGGGGAGAAAATGTCTGGATGCTACAGTTGGAGGTCTAAGCAGATTAGTGCAACCATTCAAGGTTGCCATCAATGCCAAAGGGGGATATTGTTGGCATGTTTACAAGTAGAGTGTGCTTGTCATTGATGACAATAACAACAACGATGATGGCAAGTTTACAAACATAGTGTACATGGCAAGAACAACAACCAGCAGCGAAGACACAGAAGAACAAGTAGCGAAGACACAAAATAAAAAGGTCGAGAATCTGAGAAGGAATAGTGCAACGTTGCATGCAGAGAAAAAGTGGGTGCCAGGGCTGAGGTGAATTCCATTACCAAAGCTCAAGAGAGATAGCGTTCCCAGAAATGTAGACGAGGTCCAAGTCATCAAGTCTTGCAGAAGGATCAAAGGTCGTGGCCTTTGACACTTAGATATTTGAGAAATCCAAAGATAAGGAGGAGGAGTGATAGTGGTTGTTGGCTTACCAATCCAGAATACCTGATGGCCATCAGATCATAGTACAGATAGGAGGAGCATGAAAAGGATGATATTAGACCTTAGTCACCGGATTGGAGTGTGAATGATTAGTAGCCATTAGATCCAGTATAACTGTGAAGAGGATAATGGGCAAGATCCATCCTACAACTCTGTGAAATACGAAGTTGTGAAATGATATGGGTCGTTGGATATAGAGCATACGTGGCGAGAGATCAACATTTTGCTGACTCGCGAGCTGGAGAAGTCAAAGGTGAGAGTTGTAGGAACTCGCGATATGCGAAGTTGCGAAATGAAATAGGATGTCTGATCACCAAGAATCTGGACCGTTGATCTGATATGAAGTCAGAGTCCATGATATTGATCACAGTCATCGATTAGAGAGAGAGACCTCGACCATTGATCTGATATGAAGTCATTTCGGAGTTTCGTGTATCGAAAGTTTGGAGGCAACTCACAACAGGAGTTCATGATATGTGAAATCGTGAAGCACTCCTTTTATTGACCCTTGATCATATCTTGTGGTCCCATTAGAGGAAGAGAAGTGAAGGAGCTAGTGCTGCTAGGCTCCATTTCAGAGTTTCGCGTATCGTGAGTTTGGAAGAAACTCACAGTAGGAGGTTGTGATATGTGAAATCGCAAAGAACCCTCATGCTTGACCCCTAATCACAGCTAGTGGTCACATCAGCGGGAGAGAAGGGAAGGAGCTAGCGGTGCCACGCTCCATTTCAGAGTTTCGCGAGTCGGGAAAACCAAGGTGACTCACAGTTGATAACCCAAAATGTGAAATCACGAAATGACTATTGGTTAGGCATACAATGACCACCAATGGTTATGTGAAAGGAAGGGGATTAGCCAGAAAAGCTAAACGCCCACTGTGTAGTTTTATCAGGAAAGGAAAAAGCACCAAATGGATGAGCGCATGAAGGTTCTCTCAGTAACTGCTAAAGATGAACAGATTGTAATTGTAGAAAACCAATGATCGTTTCATCCAGAGAATTCAAAGAGGTTGCAAGGTGATTGTCAGAGAAGCTAAAGAGTCTCGAGGTATCTATTAGTGGAATGAAGACTCATAATAGAGATGATTGACAGATGGAAAAGAATTGAAGAAGGTAGATGCCATAGAAGTCAAAGAGTCTCGACATAACGACCATGGATGAAGAACATACTATGTGTAATTTCCAGAGGGGACGAAGAGTTAGGTGTTTTTGATCTGGCAGAGGACTGGGCATGAAACATATATGCAAAAAAGTGAAGAGGATGTGCATTGGTGCATAGAGTTGTTGATGCGGGTAAAATTAGGTGGTGTACAATGACTGAATTGTATAGAAGAAGCATAGTTCATAGAATATAAATGCATATCTGAGAGAGGAAGAAAAATTCAAGGTGTGCATGCAGAGATAGAGCAGGAAGACACTAATGTAGGTAGAGCATAGCAGTGCACCAGAACAATGATGAGACTACTAAGGTATAGATGAACAATGTATCACTGTAATAAGTCTAAAGTAATGAAGTTGTTATACTCAGGGTGGTTGGGAGGTGCTAGGGAGGATTGGTGTCTTCATAGTTTCAAGTGGATGCTTGAACATAGGGAGTTGTAGCTTCCATCTGGTTATAGCCAGAAATACCAGGGTGGCAGGGTGGTGCAAAGGAGCACTGTTGTTTCCTGTTATACAGGTTGGTGCCTGTGTGACTAGAAGTTGGTGCTTCCATCTAGTTGGTTCTGGAACACTTAGGGAGTTGGCGCTTCCTTCTAGTGGGTGCTAGAGAAACTAGGGAGTTGGTGCTTCCTTCTAGTAGGTACCAGAGAAAACAGAGAGTCGGTGCTCTCAATAAGTTGAATCTTGCAAAACAGAGGTTGTATCCTCAAGAGGAGTTAGATCTCACAAGTATGATAATGTAAAGAAAATAAATATTACTTATCATATTAAGAAGAAGAGGTTTTTCTCTTTAAGGGTTTCCTCAGGAAATATCTATCCCTGTATATTTCATGTGTGTGATTGATGTTTAATATTATATTGCTTACTTCTATGCATCATTGTAATCGTCATTGAGTGTTCTGTGAAGAGTTTAAAATGGGCATAATAGTTTAAGAACAGTAACAACTGATTCACCCCCCTCTCAATTGTTCAATAGTTAGACCCATCACTGGCCGTGACACTTGTTGTTATCATTATCATGTGGAATTTGGGTTATATTACAACACTTTTCTTGATTTTGGTAAACATTTATGGCCAAGTTCACCTCCTTCCTCCACATTCCATTCTTTTATATCTTAAATTCTATGTGAAAGAGAAGGTGATGAATTATTTTACCAAAAAAAATGTGTTGGTGGAAAGAAATGTGATCATTGTGGAAATCTATGTTTGTTTCATTCAAAGTATCCTATTGATATGAATGATCAATCATTTTCTAATATAATAGACAATTGGAAGAGATATGAATATATCAAGAGCACGACTCCACATTCTTCAAATGTTATTTCCAAAATGATTGATTTGAAAATAGATAAGATCTTTGTGATATATTTTTTGAAGAAGTTGGAGGAAGAAATTTATAAATATACCAGGCATTGACATATACCTCAATGGAAATACCTACAATTCAAACAATCCCGTGAAGTGTTTCCACCAGGGACAATTTTGTCGGTAGTTGATTTTGCAGAGAATTACACATTTGCTGCATAAAAAGAAATACAGAGTGAATATTATCATTCTGATCAAGTCACTATATTTTTCCACGTTCTATATAGACATGATCAATGGATTCTTGATAACATAGAAAGCACCAATGGAAATCGACATGTTATTAAATAATATCACTTTTATATAAGTGATGATTGAGCACATGACACACATTATGTATAACATTGTTTTGATAAATTTTATGATTCATTGAAAGAACGTGAGATCAGATTCAATTGACATTGGATATGGTCAAATGGGTGTGCAGTTCAGTTTAGATATTCATGATCATTCTATTGGTTGTGTCGTCTTCATAAAAAATCAAACATTACACATTGTTGGAATTTTTTTGAGACTGGTCATGGAAAAGGAGAGCACAACGGTGTAGGGGCATGTGTAAAATGATCACTTCAAAGGTATCAGATGAACCCTCATGCCGGTCGATTTAAATACACTGATCAAGTTATTGACTGGTGAAAAATGACGCTAATCCATAAAAATAATCTGTCAAGTGATGTGCACATGTGTGTCTATATATACATGTTACACATGTACACAATATATTTTTATTCATGTGCTCAAATTTATATTATCTTCAATCATTTTCTTGAGAGATTTAAAGTTAACAAGTTCTTGTCTTGTGTAGGTTTTTTTGGTATGTTGGAATCCAATATGTAAATAGATCAATCCCATATGAAGCCGATACAATACATGGGACACGAAAAAATGCATTCAGTTAAAACAAAACGCTATCAAAATGTGTTTCCATTTGATGGAAGAAATGAGTCTTGTTTTTGTTCAGTTTGCATTTGATGGAAGAAATGAGTCTTGTTTTTGTTCAGTTTGCATAGAGGACACATAATCCATAGAGATTTGCGAAAACGAAAATGCGGAATATGTTAAAGATTGGAGACATACCGAACTTAATATAAAAATGAAAATACCACTTGCAAGTTCAGAGGAGATGGAATCAAATGAAATTATAGTGTCGTTTGATGGCGATAGAGTTTCTGATCTTGTTGGAGAAGGTAATTTTTATGTTTAGATTTTTTCAAATAACTTGTAGATGTACTTGTGTGATAATCTAACATGAACTACTTGTTGTCCAACATATCGAATTATTTGCAGGAGATGTCTTTGTCGTGGTTGCACCTATAGACAACACTAAAAACGTGAAATATTATTTGATGCGATGCACAAAACAAAATATGAGGTTATTAGAATATTTTGATGATAACGGTTTTATATATGAAAGATGATCCATCGTATTGAAAGGATATTTTTGTCAAGAAACCCATCAAACCAATATTGATGTTCACTTTCAAGACTACTAGTCAGAGGTCATAAGTTGTCAATATAGTCATTTGGTATGTGCAACACACATAAGCTTAATAAAAGTTCAATCAAGAAAAAAAACAAAAGTTAGAATATGGAAAATGTCTGAAGTTGATCATGAACGAATAATTGAAGATGGTATACCATTACGATTTATTTAAACAAGTGGCATGTACATTCCAAAATTTTATATTTTTCATTGAAAGTACATGTATTTATGAATATCTAGGATTCTAGAATCATTTCCAGTTTAGTTTTCTTTCATGGCCCATTCAATTAAGAACAATTATATTTTTGATGAATTATAAAGTTTACCAAGCCTTATTTACAATTTTAGGGAAGAACCTATAGATTGTATCTAGAGAACCTAAAATGACCTATACTTTGGATGATTATACTTTAATCCTACAAATTATCTAGATCGTATACACAAATCCTTTAATGCATGTAACCAATTTACTACATATAGGATTTGCGTTCTTTATTTGCAATGATTGTTCAATGTTTTTTCATATGAAGAGGATAACTTCATATTAAAACTAGGACCCATTTCCATGCCATTATAAGGGAATATTGATGGCTTAGAAAAACTTTAAATACATCTTAAAAAGTATGATTAACATCCTAATTAAATAGTTCAAGGTAATACATATGATTAACATCCTAATTAAAAATTTTAAAGACATCTTAAAAAGTATCAATTTTAATTATGAAATTGTGAATTTTGACTCCAAAAGTGTTGATATTATATTAAATTGTTAAATTTGTGCATTTAGATTTCAATATCTTGAAGCAAATTGAAAAAAATTTGAAATTATGAGCTACTTGAAAAATGTGTATGATGAACCCAACACTACTTATATTCTACACATTAAACATAGTTTTAATTAAGATTGATTGAAATAAACTTAAGTTGAAAAAGAATTTGATTTTGTGACCTTATAACAAAAAATAAAAAATAACAGGTCATCTACTAAGGCTTGGTTTGTTGCATTTAGATTTTCATTTTTTTAATTGAATTTGGAGTATATTCAAAATTCAAGGTAGTGTATGATTAACATCCTAATTAAAAATTAATAGCACTAGTAAATACTTCCATTAATGGTAAGTTTCATATTAATGGCATTAGTGAATACTTTCAATGTGCAGAGGATTGATAATTTCCATCAACCATTTTCTACCATTTTTGATACATAAACAATTTATATCAATATAAATTTTAATGAAAATCACTTACTTATATTAAAGTATATTTTAATTTTACATATTAAAATAGGTTCTAGATCATGTTTTTATTTCAATTTTTATTTCAAAGTACATATTTTTATTTCACATTTTCTTGAATAAATATATTGAAAGCTTGAAAAGAAACCAAAGACAAATATAACTAGGTTAGTGTTGGACTACCATTTCATTGTGAATTTTCAATAAAGAAACCAAGGATGAATATAATCAATTTAGTTATGTATTGTCATTTCATTGTGAATTTTCAATTTTGAGTTCATAGTTTTTACTAAATTTTGGATTGATAGGAGTCTACGCCCTATCAAAATAAAGGAAGGGCCTAGATTGATGCAATGATAAATATGCTTAAATTTACAATTTTCATTATTAAAGTCAATTGATTATCACTTGAATGGAATGGAATAAAACCCATATCACCCAATGAAAACTAGCTTTTACCTCAGTAGTCTAATACTAATTTTTCATCACCATGGACTCAAACTTTGTTTTTATGTTTTCACTCTCCTAAGAAGCTCTCATATATTTTTAATATACAATATTGTTAAATGTTGTTTTTTCCATTCTAATATTATTAATAGGAGGCAATTGAGAAGTCTGAAACCTAACATGAGCAACCCTCTAGTCCTCAACCCTCATATCTGAGTGTCATTTGGGGTAAGGGGATCCTAAGTGGGAAACTATAAAATTTGATGACTTGTTTGACTATTTTCAACCATATTTCCAAATCAAACAAAATTTAAATTATAAGCTAGAAACTATAATTTGATAACTACCCAGATCTCAGACCACTACAGAATCGGCTCCATTGTATACATAATCAACTCTACTTTTGTAACATGCTCCTAGTTACGACAACAACTATTTAACAGGTGCAATTTTTTTTATTTTTTTTTAAGGTGTGTGCGCGCGTGTAAAAAAGAACATACACACTTGACTCTACGTCGCCACCCGACAACCAACAAGACACAACCACGATGAACACAACCAGAAGGCTTAAGGCGCACAATAGGTAACTGCAAGCAATAAATGACCATAGACATAAGGTGCACAACAAGTAACTGCAAACATTTAACGACATACTGGGTTATGCACAGTACGAACACCGAAGGAAGAATCCATAGTAGTAGATTTTACTATTCTGCACAAGAAAGCAGGGCATTTAATCTTAGTTCTCTGCTTTGGAGAGAGAGAAGGTCAGATAGGCTCCTGGTCGTCTGCTCAGGCAGAAACTAGTAATCTCCGTCAGTTGTGTCGCAAGAGTGGAAACCTTGCCTTTAAAGGGCCCGAGACTCTTGATACGGCACTACATTCTTTATACCAAAAATAATCGCACACACAGATTTATGTACTAAGGCTACATGGAGGTGTCTACATCCCGCCCAACACAAGCAGTCCAATCGACAAATTATTACAACCCATCGCAACAATAGACGAAAGAGCAACCACGTCTTCTACGGAAGGCGCAAGACAAGGACTCAGACAACGACCACTAAAAGTAATGACAAGGCAATGTCTATCACTCAACTGTGATTGATTATTAGCCAATTTCTCCATTTAATTTTATTAAACCACGAGTACATTAGCATAAGGTAAATCTAATTAAATTATTGCCCTTAGTTTAAGGGCCTTACCCTTGTGTTGAAAATATAAAGGAATTAAATGTCCTTACAATGAATTAACCTCACCATTACATTTATACTACCACATCATTGTAAACAAATAACAACGTCCTTACATTCCTATGTTATCAAGGCTACATAGCATTTTTCCAAGGGCGAGGGTATTACATTTACATTATTCATAACAGTAAAATGTTAGTAACCTTTTCACTAGAATGACAATACCCTTACCCTATTGTCAATATATAAAACTAACATCATATTTAAAAATAACAATGTAACCTCATAATTAAAATGACAAAATATAAAAATAACAATATTTAAACATGACAATGTTTAAAAATAACAGTATTTAAAAATAAAATCATATTTATAAATAACATCATATTTAAAAATAACAATGTAACATCATAATTAAAATGACAATATATAAAAATAAGAATATTTAAACATGACAATGTTTAAAAATAACAGTATTTAAAAATGACATCATATTTATAAATAACATCATATTTAAAAATAACAATGTAACATCATAATTAAAATGACAATATATAAAAATAACAATATTTAAACATGACAATGTTTAAAAATAACAGTATTTAAAAATGACATCATATTTATAAATAACATCATATTTAAAAATAACAATGTAACATCATAATTAAAATGACAATATATAAAAATAACAATATTTAAACATGACAATGTTTAAAAATAACAGTATTTAAAAATGACATCATATTTATAAATAACATCATATTTACAATATCGGTGACACTAAAACTTACAATAATACTACCATGTAGTAATGAAAACTAGACATTTATCTCAGGATAACTTGCATGCAAATAAAAAGGGGAACCAAATCTTACGGCTGACAGGTGGTCATCAATTACACCCCTACGACTAACAAGGTTTCCATAAAAGCGCCCTCACTGTAGATCCATTTAACATTATAGAAAATGCTGGAGAAGGACGGGATATATTTAGCAACAGTCAAGGATTAAATAAAATAAATCACCTCCAGAAAATTCGCTATCTGCCACCCTCAGTCTAAGGCAGGGGTAGTTGAGCGTGGCTGTCAGCCTGACAGGCTCAACTCTGTCCGTCAATTAACCCACCTACTAGCGATGACCCATTACTTCCACGTTCAATAATAAAATAAAAATAAAAAGGGGGTTTCCAAGGCAGACGCAGTACAACAGCCTGGCATAAGAACTCAAGGGTTAGCTGCCAAATCGTGGGCGCTTTCTATGGTCACACAGTCCAATTTTTTTTTTTTCTTTTTTTCAGCAAACGGTGGGCGATTCTATGGTCACACAGTCAGAAATCAAAGAAATTCATGTTTCACTAATCACACAGCCAAGGATGAGCTCAAAATTGTAGAGGAAGGATCATACAGCCCCAAGCGCAAATACAACCGCAGTGATAAAAAAAAATTGAGCTTCTCGTTCACGCACGACGGTTGAGATAAAAATCGTGGGTAAATATCAATAAATAAATTAAAATCCATGAAGGAGGAAAGATCAATTCCCAAGCTGTTGACAGAATTTCCCAAGAGGTTAACGAACCAACGCTATCAGAGAAGAAATGGTTTCTAAAAGTTAAAAGGTTCTGAATATCAGTCATGCTTGGAAAATAAATTCGTGATACAAGAAAAAAAAATTGTTGTCCCAAAAATTTATGAAAATGTGGGGAAGTAAATAAGAATATCAATGTTGTCATGCCCATTCGGGGTCTCTAAAGGATAGTGTCGGTCATTTGATGGTTGTCTAGTATCAGTCCTAGTGCTGGCAGTGGTATGTGTGTTCATGACGCAAGAATTTGTGTATCAAGGCATAAAATAAACGCTCAGAAATAAATTGCCAGAATGAATTAAACTTGCCAGAATGAATTAAATTTCCAGAACGATTTAAATTGCCAGGAAGAATTAAATTTCCAGAACGACAAACCCAATGCAAGGAATCTCTATCCAAAACCTAACATTTAACTCCACTAGTTCGTAAGGAAATATAACAAAATGCCGAGTTAAACCTCCAAAAATCGTTGAGTTTATATTGTCAAGATTTGGTCCGCTAAGGTTATATCCTAAAGGAGACGCTGAGAAAAATATTTTATCTTAAACCGATAAAAAAAATCACAGAGATGGAACTTCGTCATCAATTATATTCAGGGTAATTAAACACAGTTAAGGAGGAGATGCGCAGACAAGTCCAGCAAGGTAAAAACATGAAGGAAAGAAAAAGACAATACTAGTATAACATGCCGAATTCATTTATACTCCTCATCCAGATCCAGGCATAAAAACAGAGTCAATATAAAAATGTGAAGCATAGTAGGAGAGCACATCAACCAAAAAGGGTTATTGAAATGCCCGCAGAGATTTTAGTAGCCAAGGCACGAAGAATAATTAGCAAGGTAAAAATGCATAGAAAAAGGGGAGGCAACGCCATTAATGTTCCTTTTTAAAATAGTTATAGTTATAATAGCCGAAGTAAATAGTATGCATTCTACACTACCAAATAAAAGACAATACCGTTGCCTAATGCCTGTCTCGAATGACGTCCCGCGTTCCTTGCCGCTCCTGCTCGCCAACCGTCGAGACCTCACCGGTACCTCCCAGCCAATCGCTAGGGGTACTCTACTTCCCACTTAGCACCCTAAGCCGCAAAGGGGACACACGCTATCCAGAAGGTATGTCTAGCTTTCCAGCTTGCCTCGCAAGGATGAGCTACCACTCCTATCCGAGATGGAAAATCCAAACTCCTCACAAGAAATCAGTCAAGTCACAATCCGGAAGAGTAACGTTATGCTAACAACCGATCCCTTTCTTCGTCATCTCCCTTTTCTTTTATAGAGTTTTGAGACCCACCAACTTTCCTAAATCACATTTATTTTAAGTTTTAATGAAAACCCTCTAAAAATTATCTGTCGTACAAGTGTCATTCATCCCCCACGTTTCTCCCAAAATTATTTTCTTTAAATTTATTAAAAGACTCATTTCCCTCACCCACTTAGAGTCGCTCCTAAAATTTCTCCTAGGTGTTCCTAGATCCCCTTACATGCTTTTAATAACTTTCCCTAAAATGAAGTTGCTAAATTTAGTTCATTTTAGAAAGTTCTTAATTGCAGATTCCTTATTATGTTGACTTTTCTTTTTACCCTATGTCCCCTTCTTTCCTTTATTATGTTTCCTTTATTCTTAGCTTCCCTAATTTTATTATTCCCTTCTTTTTTTTTAAAACCAAAAAGATAAATGCGCTAATTAAACTTTTCATTTTATTTTTATATTCATAACTTTTTATACTTCCACACGTTAAATAATTTTATTTCCTCTTTACAATTTAAAACCATGAATTTTAATTAAATTATCCCCCTCTTCACTTTACCCCCCTAAATTTAAGAACATTAAAACCATTACTTAAGTGGGTTTTAGTGTACATATTTATTTTTATTTTTATAAGGTCTTTTTCTTAAGGTTAATCAAATTTTTATCTTGGAGAATTTTTTAGACTTAGGTTTAGATTTTGAACTGGGCGACAATTGTTTAGGGGAGTCGTTTTAAGAATTTATTAAGGCGTTAAAGTCTTCGGGCTATCTAGTTTTGTTTCTTCCTCAACATCAATGCGACGTGCCCTTCAGGACGCACCACATGCTCCAAGGGTGCCACTTGCCTTGTTCGTTTCTTTTGCGCGACGTGCCCTTCAGGATGCACCACGTGCTCCAAGGGTGCCACTCACCAACTTGTGTTTCTTTTGCGTGACGTGCCCTTCTGTATGCTCCACGTTCTCCAAGGGTACCACTCACCGACTTGTGTTTCTTTTGCGCAAAGTGCCCTTCAGGATGAACCACGTGCTCCAAGGGTGCCACTCGCCAACTTGACTGATTAGTAGACATATATAACCCCTGGAGTCAACACTCCGCCAGGTGAACTTGTGGGAGACTAAGGGCTCTAAGGAATAAGGCTCCCACCTTATTGATCGCCCCTTAGAATCATCGTGAGCGACTGTTACAGTCTTCCCTCATGGCATCATGGATTCTCTCGAACTAGGTAATCGTTATCCTACAGTTTGAGCCACGGTGGGAGTGCTAGTAGGCTGTGGCAGGGCTGTTGTCCACACCTCTCCCTCAACCTCTCTGGAAATCGTGTGTGGCCCCTTTACTCCATATGTGAGTCTGGTCGGCAAGCTATCGTCATCCTGCATCATCAACAATCATGTCAGAACATGTCAACATCAAATCATCAAATCAATGAAATATCGCAGTAAATAAATGAACCCAAATAGCACACTCCCTGACTCAATCCAGAGTCCAAGGGGTTCCACCGATGCATCTGCATCCTCAAGGTCCAAAACCCTGCACACTCAATAAAACTGAGTCAATAGCTCCTGTCTACATCAAATAGTAAAACATCATGTCGTCTATCATAACGCATCATAATCAAGTATAAATGTTTTAACATCAGAAAATTCCAGATCACTTGCGAGCAAGTGTCCTCAAATAATAAGTTTTCTCAGTGCGCCAGAGTGGGATGTTACATACACCCCCTCTTGGTCTAAACTTCGTCCCGAAGTTTCTCAGTATAAATGCCGAAATAAAAGTATCACAGTATCATAATTCTATCTATCAAACAAAAATGGAAACTGCTGGCGCATATCATATGCATCCTCCCAGGTCGCTGAGTGCGGACTAGAACTGTCCCACTGGACCTTGACCTAATCTACCATTTGACGTCATAACTGTCGAACGCGATGATCTAATATGCGGACCAGCTCAGCCGTGAGCGCTCCCTCGTCTGATACCTGCAAGGAACTCATGTTAATCACGTGTGTAGGATCACTAATATAATGTCTCCAAACAGATACATGAAAAACATCGTGCATATGCCTCAAAGAATTAGGCAAGGATAGTCGATAGGCCACGGGGCCCTTTCTCTCCACAATATCGAAAGGTCCCATGAACCTAGGAGAGAGATTAGCTCCCTTTCCAAACTTGATCGAAATCTTATGTGGTTTAACCCGCAAGAAGACTCGATCGCCGACCTCATAACTACGGTCGACTCGGTGCGCATCGACATAATTGTTCTGTCGATCCTACGCTTCTTTAATCCTTTGTCTTATGATTTGCATTTGCTATTCCATTTCTTGGATCGGTTCTGGTCCCACCAAGACCCTATCCTCAAGCCGATCCCAACTCAAGGGCATCCGACACAGTCGCCCATAAAGAAACTCAAAAGGCACCATCTTAATGGTGCTCTGGTAACTGTTGTTGTAAGTGAACTCTACTAGAGGTAAGAATTCCTCCCAACGCTTTTGTTGGTCCATCACGTACATGTGCAACACGTCTTCCAAGGTTTGGTTCGTTCGTTCGGTCTGTCCGTCAGTCTCTGGGTGATACGTAGTACTAAAATTAAGTTGGGTTCCCAAGGCATCTTGGAAACTTGTCCAAAATAGTCCAATAAACACCGATCCTCGATCGGATATAATCTTCTTAGGCACGCCATGCAGCCTCACAATATCACTGATGAAAACTCTCGCTACGTCAGGTGCCTGATACATCGTACGCATAGGAATAAATTGAGCACTCTTCGTCAGAGTTTATAGTACTACAAAAATCGAGTCATGTCTCCTTTCCGTCAGTGGCAATCCAACAATAAAATCCATCGAACTAACTTCCCATTTCGATTCTGGAATGGCATGTGGTTGAGGTAATCCTGCTGGGTGTCTATGTTCAGCCTTTACCTGCTGACACTCTAGACATCTAGCCACAAAGTTGACTATGTCGGCCTTCATTCCCTTCCAGAAGAATAAGGGTTTAAGGTCTGCCCTCATCTTCGTGACTCCTAGGTGAGCCATGTAAACTGCTCTATGAGCCTCGCTTAGGATAAACATCCTCAACTAGTCGTTTGGAAGTACGTAAATCCAACCTCTAAACCTCAATAACCCATCGCTATCAAAATAAAATCCCTCATATCGTGGTACCATCATTTTGTTTTGTCTGATAAAATCCTCGAATTCTTTGTACCAGTCATCGTGATGCTGTAAAGTGAGAATCTTCTCACGTAGATTCATCTGAAGAGGCAACACCGAAAAGATGCGTGGTCTCTGACTCAAAGCATCAGCCACTCGGTTCACTGTTCCCTTTATGTAAGTAATCTCGAAGTCGTACTCGCTAAGCAATTCCGACCAACGTCGTTGTCGCGCGTTTAGGTCGCCTTGCATGAAAATGTGTTGCAGCGCACAATGATCAGTATTTAATTCAAATTTTCATCCAATGAGGTATTGTCTCCAAACCTTCAAGGCATAAATGATGGCTAATAACTCCAAATCGTGCAACACGTAGTTCTCCTCATGCTTTCTTAGTTTCCTCAAAATGTAAGCAATCACTCGTCCGTCTTGCATCAAGACTCCACCTAAACCTTCCTTGGATGCGTCAATGCATACCAAGAAGTCTGCGTCCATGTCAAGGACCTTTAGTATTGGCGCTGTGGTCAACAACTCTTTAAGCCTTCGAAATGCCTCTGCGCATTTCTCGGTCCAGACAAACTTCTTGTTTTTCTTCTGCAATTCTGTGATTGGATTTGCTATCTTCGAAAATCCCTCGACAAACTGTCGATAGTATCCTACTAAACCCATAAAACTATGCACTTATATGACATTCATCGGCACAGGCCATTCCATAATAGCCTCAACCTTGGCTGGATCCATGGTGATACCCTCGCCGGAGATGACATGCCCTAAGTAGTGAATCCTCGATTGATAAAAAGAGAATTTGGACAACTTCCCATACAATTTGTGCTCTCGTAGACACTGTAGTACCAAGCGCAAGTGCTCATCATGCTCCTTCGTCGTCCAATAGTAGATAAAGATATCGTCAATGAATACTTCGACGAACTTGTCCAAGTACTCGCGGAACACCCCGTTCATCAAACTCATGAATACACCTGGGGCATTTGTCAGTCCAAATGGTAAAACAATAAACTCGTAATGTCCAAATCTCGTCTTAAAGGTGGTCTTAGGGACGTCATCCTCCTTGATCCATAACTGGTGATACCCTGATCGCAAATCAATCTTGGAGAACACCGTTGCACCCTTCATTTGATCGAATAGATCATCAATTCTTGGTAAGGGATACTGATTCTTGATCGTAGCCTTGTTCAGTTGACGGTAGTCAATGCAAAGCCTCCATGATCCATCCTTCTTTTGTATGAAAATAATCGGTGCACCCCACGGTGACACACTAGGACGTATCAGTCCTAGGTCCAGCAACTCCTTCAGTTGCATTTTCAACTCTTGCAACTCCGGGGTCAACATCCGATAAGGCATTCTTGCTATCGGTTCGGTCCCCGGTTTCAAGTCTATAGTAAACTCTAATTATCTTTCTGGCGGCATCCCAGGAAACTCCTCTGGAAATACGTGTGCAAACTCCTTCACCATAGGAAGGTGTTCTAGACCTTCTGCTACTCCCTTTTCGTTTAGCGCAAGGATCGCATAAAGCTTGCACCCCTTGCGCATACTCTTCCGTAACTATAAGGAAGTGACAAACCTCAGTGATAATCCCTGGTTTCATCCTACAATAACATGTTTTTGTCCCTCATCATCGATCAAGCTCAACCGTTTCGTCTTACAGTTGAGTATCGCCTCATGTGATTCCAAAAAATCCATACCAATCACGACGTCATAAGATCCTAAGATCATGACGTACAAGTTGACCCTTGTGACAAAATCTCCCAGGTTAATGGCACAGCCCATAACCTTTCCTCCAACCTTCTGTTTGGCTCTTGAAGCCATCTCTACAAAGCTAAAATCATTCTGTTCGACTGCCTTTACCTTAATCCTTTTTAGTGCTGCACTAGAAATGAAACTCTCAGTAGCACCTGGTTCTATCAAAATACTAAGGGTCTGGTCAGCGACAATACCTATTGTCTCAAGCACAGTTGACTGATGCTCTACCTGGAGGCTATTCACCGCTGCATGAATCCAATGGGCCTTGCCCATATCTCCCACTATAGTGGGTCTGGCTGGTCCGGACGCTCTGCTCCTCTCCACAGGATAGTCACACTGGTGGTGTGGCTCCCCACACGTCCAACACCCCTTCTTCGGCCCTGTAGACCTAGTACCCGAAGTAGAAGATGATGGCCCACTGGCCTAAAACCCTGGTCTGTTCTGCTGAACAGGCCTAAATTACTACTGCTGCGGGTGACGCTGCTGCTGATGCTGTGGTCCCCGATAAGGTGCCCGCTGCTGAGGCAGCGGTCATCGAGGTGTATCGAAAGTGGATCCTCTCTAGAAGCCACGATATCCCGATGTATGTCTCGCTGGTGTCTGATACTACAGTGTACCAAATGAACCCTTCCCTGCTAGTCTCGTTGGAGTCCTGGTCTGACCCCCACTGATAAGCTCCTCCTCTGCTATGAGGGCCTTTTGGATAGCGTCGTGCAAGGTTTGAGGCATCAGGATCCTAACCTTTGCACGTAGGTTGCCGTTAAGTCCAAACATGAACCTGTTGATCTTGAGCTTCTTAGTGTTAAGGTGTGGAGCATACCAGATTAGCACCATGAAACGTGCCTCATACTCGGGCACCGTACGACCTCCCTGTCGTAACACATTGAACTCATTGAGTTGATGTTCAATGAATTCCTCTGAAAGGTACCTCTCTCAGAACTATTCCTCGAACAGTTCCCATGACACGTCTTCAACAACCATGTTCAGCTGTGGCAGGAGCGTCTTCCACCATAGAAGTGCGCTCCCCTTCAGTTGAAATACCTTCATGCGGACCTTCATGTTGGAGGTATAATCGCGAAGTGCTAAGCACATCGCCATATTCTCCAACCATGCCTCAGTGACGGCGCCATTCGGGGAGCCAAAGAATTCAAGAAATTTAACCTTCTCGAGTTCACGGTGAATGCTACCTGTAACGGCTGGTGCGCGCGATGGAACCTCAGCAGGTGTCGGCACCCTGGCCTCATCTCTGTCCAATCGGCTGATCAATGCCTCAGACATGCGCTGAAAGGATCTCATCATCCCAACAACGTCACCAACTGCTATCTTCTCCTATTCAAGAACCTGCTTGCCTCCCTGGGGGTTAGACCCCTTAGGCGTGGATGCTACTGGAGGTGTCACGCCTCCTTCCCTAGCACCCCATCGTCTGCCTCCGCGATGTCCTCTAGCCATGATTACCTGCACGCACACAATCAACTCGATAAACAACAGTATAATCAAATCTAATCATTTCAATGAAAGCCGTGGCGAATCCCAGGCCGCGGGTCGAACCCACTCTGATACCATATGTAACATGCTCCTAGTTATGACAACAACTCTTTAAAAGGTGCAATTTTTTTATTTTTTTTTAAGGTGTGTGCACGTGTGTAAAAAGGAATATACACACTTGACTCTACGTTGCCACCCGACAACCAACAAGATGCAACCACGCTGAACACAACTAGAAGGCTTAAGGCACACAACAGGTAACTGCAAGAAATAAATGACCATAGACATAAGGCGCACAACAAGTAACTGCAAACATTTAACGACATACTAGGTTATGCACAGTACAAACACCGAAGGAAGAATCCATAGTAGTAGATTTTACTATTTTGCACAGGAAAGCAGGGCGTTTAATCTTAGTTCTCTGCTCTAGAGAGAGAGATAAGGTTAGATAGGCTCCTTACCGTCTTCTCGGGTAGAAACTAGTAATCTCTGTCAGGTGTGTCGCAAGAGTGGAAACCCTACCTTTAAAGGGCCCGAGACTCTTGATACGGCACTGGATTCTTTATATCGAAAATAATCACACACACATATTTATGTACTAAGGCTACATGGAGGTGTCTACATCCCGCCCGACACAAGCAGTCCAATGAACAAATTATTACAACCCAGCGCAACAATAGACGAAAGAGCAACCATGTCTTCTACGGAAGGCGCAAGACAAGGACTCAAACAATGACCACTAAAATTAATGACAAGGCAATGTCTATGACTCAACCGTGATTGATTATTAGCCAATTTCTCCATTTAATTTTATTAAACTACGAGTACATTAGCATAAGGTAAATCTAATTAAATTATTTCCCTTAGTTTAAGGGCCTTACCCTTGTGTTGAAAATATAAAGGAATTAAATGTCCTTACAATGAATTAACCTCACCATTACATTTATACTACCACATCATTGTAAACAAATAAAAACGTCCTTACATTCCTATGTTATCAAGGCTACATAGCATTTTTCCAAGGGCGAGGGTATTACATTTACATTATTCATAATAGTAAAATGTTAGTAACCTTTTCACTAAAATGACAATACCCTTACCCTATTGTCAATATATAAAACTAACATCATATTTAAAAATAACAATGTAACCTCATAATTAAGATGACAATATATAATTTTTTGAAGAAAAAGGGATGGGTAAGGAACGGGGAGCAGAGCGAAGACAAAAACCCTAATCCTTTCGTAGCATAGCTTGTTGCAGTCTGGATACAGAACCCTGCGCGACAATCCACCAATACC
>JZKD02S2020963.1:201077-212924 GCA_000966675.3 Picea glauca
AGACATCTATAACCCCTGGAGTCAACACTCCGCTAGGTGAACTTGTGGGAGACTAAGGGATCTAAGGAATAAGGCCCCCGCCTTATTGCGCGCCCCTTAGAATCATCGTGAGCGATTGTCGCAGTCTTCCCTCACGGCATCGTGGATTCTCTCGAACTAGGTAATCGTTAACCTATAGTTCGAGCCACGATGGGAGTGCTAGTAGGCTGTGGCAGGGCTACTATCCACACCTCTCCCTCAACCTCTCTGGAAATCGTGTGTGGCCCCTTTACTCCATATGTGAGTCTGTTCGGCAAGTTATCGTCAGCCTGCATCATCAACAATCGTGTCAGAACATGTCAACATCAAATCATCAAATCAATGAAATATCACAGTAAATAAATCGACCCAAATAGCACACTCCCTGACTCAATCCGGAGTCCAAGGGGTTCCACCGATGCCTCTGCATCCTTAAGGTCCAAAACCCTACACACTCAATAAAACGGAGTCAATAGCACCTGTCTACATCAAATAGTAAAACATCATGTCATTTATCATAACAAATCATAATCAAGTATAAATGTTTTAACATCAGAAAAGTCCAGATCACTTGCGAGCAAGTGTCCTCAAATAGTAAGTTTTCTCAGTGTGCCAGAGTGGGATGTTACAACTTCACATAGTATAAATCAAACAAAATTTAAATTATAAGTTAGAAACTATAATTTGATAACTATCCATATCTCCCATCACTACACAATCAACTCCACTCCATACAGAATCAACTCTACTTCACATAGTACAATGATGTTTATACACTGATGTTTATAAATAAAATGAAATAAAACATTTTTAATTTCAACACAGTGTCATAAAACATAAATTAACCTCTTTTTTTTTTTGTAAATAAAGTAGGATCCTTATATTAATAATTGCTTATGTCTATATAATGACACCTGTTCCTCCACAAAAGGGAAACTAGAACAGGTGGATTTCAGCAAAAGATTAGATTTTAACGTGTCACAACTTAAACAAAACAATGATAAAAAATTGGTTGCCATGACCATCTAGCTTGCGTCGTGAGGCAGATATTCTGTCCATCTTTGGAGAGATGAAAAAACTAGAAGGAGAGAAAACAAAAAAACCTGGAGGTGTTATTCCCTGTGAGAGCTCGGGATGCCATGGATGATGTAGGTAGGGACAAGATTCTAGCTGCAAGTTGGACAGTGATTTTGCATTGGAGCATCCACCAAAGCATCGAACAGGATATCCATTCTCTGGCCAAGGATGCCTTGAATGTGCAGTTGGTCATCCTTCTTCTTATGCATTTCAAAAATGATTTGGAGGTGCTCGTCCGAGAGTCGGTTTGGGGAGAGAAGAGGTGTCTCTGCCTTTGTTTCCTCGCCTGCGCTCATCAAACGGTCCTCCAACTACCTATTGGGGGGAGTTTCTTCCTCCACAATACAACAACATGTTCCGAACACCTGATCCTGTGGATGGATTTTTTTGGGGGGGAGAGAATAATTGAGCAGAGTACTCTCTTTCGGAGGGGGCACCTCCTCTCCAACTGAACAACTACCAAGGATCAAAGGAGGTATGTGAGGGGGTGATGAGGGAAGCTGAGGCAACCACTCGCTATTATGTCTTTCACCATCATAAAAATCATAAAAATTGAAATTATAAGCGGACCATAAAACATAAATTATCCTTTCACTATCATAAAAATTGAAATTATAAAATCATAAAAATTGATATTATAAGATGACCATAAAACATAAATTATCCTTTCAACATCATAAAAATTCAAATTATAAGCTATTAACTATTTATTAATGAATAAACAATATATTTCACTATCATAAACAATATAAGTTTCACCATGATAAACAATATAAGAGAAATCAAAGATGAGACAATAAATTGATATTTTGAGTTTCAAAAATATCAAATATATATATATATATATATATATATATATATATATATATATATAATGAAAGTTTGAATAGTTACACAACCAAATACATAGGTTCCACATCCATTTTAGGATGATAACAAAAACTAAGACATTTAACTCCAAAATTCTGGACTTTAAGCCATCGCTTTAAGATAGATCACTTCATACCTGCAAAAGAAAACATTCGTCGAATTTAAAATTTAAAAATTTAAAATAAAATATATCTACAAATTTAAAATAAAATGTACACATGTACCATTTTAGATAAATAAAACAATTTGTGATTAAAGCAAAAATGACATACATACCAAAAGAGTTAAGTCTCATCCTCCAACATACTCCTTTCCACCAAATATAATGTAAACATCTGTAACAATAAAAAAACAAATAACACATATTATCATATACACTTTAACTAAATATTAAATAAACAATAAGAAATAATAACATACCCAACCAAAGTTCCACAAATTTAAGATTATCGCTCTCTTTTTATTACACTTTTTTGGCACTTTTTTTAAACCAAACTTCCATCACAATTCCAAAACTTCCAAAATAGTTACTCTCCATATTACGCATACATGATCTAAACAATGTAAAATCTTATCTAAAATCTTACAAATTTTTAAAGAGAAAATTTGTGTTCTTGGTAACCAATTTTTGTGTTCAGAGTTAGATAATACTCTAAAAATAAATATAGTTGTGTATGCAGAAAGTTCACAAATCTCCATATTAAGTCATTCTTCCAATAAAATACTTATCTATTTGTGGATAAAGTATCAATGTAAATGTGTTGAACCTGCCCAGAATAGATCTAACTAAACAATAATACACACATTTGCAGAGAGAATTGGAGAAAGAAGAAGGAGAGAAAGAATGAAAGAATTCTTATTAATCGTTTCTACACTTAAAGAGTGAATAATTTACAATAGGTAGAGGATACATGAGTAACTAATATGCCATAGTGGTGATCTAGAGTGATATGGACACACACCAACATTTACGAGAGTGAACTGCCACCTAGTCTAGTCTCTCAGGCAGTTACGGGAGTGAACTGCCACCTAACTGAGTTAACTAGTCAACTAGACTTCCGTTAACTGACTGAAAAAAGAGTAGTAAGGAGTTAACTCAGGAAATCAAGGGTAATGTGCCAGTCTAGTGATGATCCCAAGGCAATTGCGCATTATCATGGTGATGATCCCAATGTTGCATGGTGATGATTCCAATGCAACATCTAAACTCAACTCAACTAGTCAAACTGAAGTGTCAACTGAAAGAGAATATTCTCCTCTAAAATATAGGAGACTGGATAATGACTAATTATGACTAATAAACAAGGAATAACCTTAGAAAAAATAAATCCTAGGTGTGTGTGAAGTAACTCCAACACCCCCCCTTGAACATCACTATGGTGAAAATAAAGATTGGGTCTCGACAACGAGGCCATGTTAGGTACCCAAATACAAAATATACATTGAAATTAATAAGAAAAGAGGGAAAACCCCATGGGAACCCCCTCCCCCCCCCCTCAAATTACAATGCATAATTTTTTTTTGAGAAAAAACAAAAAAACAATTGCTAAGCAACTATGTCCTTCACTCGAAGAAGACCTCGCAACTCTACAAGTTTGTGCTCGTTGAATATTTTGTTGAAGATGTAGATGTATGCACAGATATGATGAAGTAGATGAATCATTTATATCTCCAAAAATATCCACTTTATCTTCTTGTAATTAATAAGATTCAAATAAAGTTTGGATGAAATTTTGAAAACTGTGCGACTGTTTCCAAAAAAACACTGAAATTGTGTTGATTTTAAAATGATCATAAATTCACTTTTCGGATTCCATTTCGGATGATTTTGTTTTTAAAATTGGATATTTTCCCGAGAGGAATTCAAATATACAATTTGTTTTTGCAAATTGGCCTCATAAAATATCATAATTGAGTCTGATGTGCACGGCTCCCTATTTGTCTCCTAAAATGCATCCATTGCACATAGAAAAATGTCTGCATGTGACCCTTGAGATGCATGCCATATATATTCCACATGAAATCAAAAAAATAAATATGAAATGGAGTAGAAATCATCTTCAATTAATGGGATACACATTTGTGTAAAAACTTTTGTAGAAGACTCTTCATAATAAGAGGCTTGATCTTCTGACGGTTTCTCTTCTGGGTCTATATTTCCAATCCCATGCATGCAATATTCACAATCTTCTTTATTCCCAAATATAACCTTTAATCTGGTCCATAATTCATTTGGAGTGAAGACTTGTGTGACATCACATACTTGGTGGAGAATTTCTAGGGAAATAGACATGCAAATAAATCCTATGGCCATATTTTGTCTATTGAGAAAGTCATTTTTCTCATCGGCGAAATCATGCTCTACTTTCAATGCCATGGTTATTTGGTATAAGTCTCTACTTCTTAGAAGAATTATAATCGCTGGCTTCCACTCCAAATAGTTATGAGGTAAGAGAAGTATTATTGGAGAGTAAAACATAAATTCCATCTTTTCTGTGTTCTTCAATCTTTAGTACCTGTAAAAATAATTTGGTGTAGATTTTTCTTAGTAGCCCGTCAGCTCTGATACCATGTAAATGTGTTGAACCTATACAGAATAGATCTAGCTAAACAATAATACACACATTTGCAGAGAGAATTGGAGAAAGAAGAAGAAGGAGAGAAAGAATGGAAGAATTCTCATTAACCATTTCCACACTTAAAGAGTGAATAATTTAAAATAGATATATGATACATGAGTAACCAGTATGCCATATTGGAGGTCTAGAGTGATCTGGACACACCAAAAGTTACGAGAGTGCACTGCCACCTAGTCTAGTCTCTGAGGCAGTTACGGGAGTGACAGTGAATAATTTACAATCGATATAGGATACATGAGTAAATAATGATCCATAGTGGTGTTCTAGAGTGATCTGGACACACACCAGTAGTTACGAGAGTGAAATGCCACCTAGTCTAGTCTCTCAGGAAGTTACGGGAGTGAACTGCCACCTAGTTGAGTTAACTAGTCAACTAGTCTTCAGTTAACTGATTGAATAGAGAGTAGTGATGAGTTAACTCAGGAAATCAAGGGTAATGCACCAGTCTGGTGATGATCCCAAGGAAAGTGTGCATTAGCTGGTGATGATCCCAATGTTGCACGGTGACAAAACCATGCAGCATCTAAACTCAACTCAACTAGTCAAACTAAAGTGTCAACTGAAAGAGAATATTCTCTAGGTGGAATATTATCCTCTAAAATATAGGAGACTAGATAATTACTAATTATGACTAATAAACAAGGAAAAACCTTAGTAAAAAGAAATCATAGGTGTTTGTGAAGTAACTCCAACACTCAGATCCTTCAGGTGAAATTATCATGCCAAGTGACCTTATTTACTCAGCAATAAAATACTTATTTCCTCAGTAGTAAAATATTCTCCTCTTCTACAGTAGAATAGATGTTCTCATATAATCAAATGCCCTTTCAAATTAAATGACTCATAAATCTCCATATTAAGCCATTCTTTCAAGAAATTACTTATATCTATGAGAGTTCACAAATCTCCATTTTAAAAACCATTCTTCTAGAAAATACTTATCTCCTCTTTCTGCGGTGGAATAGATGTTCTCATATAATATTTCATGTACATGAAGAACACGAAAATATGCACATATATTAAGTCATTATTCAAAAAACATTTAAATGTTTCATCTTTGGGATGTATTCATATTACATATAATCAAATGTTTTTTGAAATATGCTTTCATCATAATCTAAACATAAGTGTGATCATGCACGTACATAGCTTATTTGTAAATCTACTTGAATATTGGTTTTTGTGGTTAGCAACCAATTTAGTTAAGAGTTCAACAATACCATGGCAAACAGGAATTCATTTCGTTGTATGCAGAAAACACAAATGTCCATACTACGCCATTCTTGGACAAGAAGGCAAGGAATTTAATCGAATAAAATTTATAAACTTCCCCTTTTCTGATGTGGTATAGAATCTGTTCTCAAATAATCAAATGTTTAAGTTCAAAATTAGATCTTCATCACGATCTAAACATAAATAAGATTGAACGTACTATTTTAGACAATGATAAGCTTATATATGGGTTCTATATATTTCAAAATAATTGATCAAAGCATTGAAAAGTTATATAGACACTAGTTTAGTAACTCTATGAATAGGAAAGACTAAACTAAAAATTTGAGAAAACCAAAATTTGAAAAAAGTAAAAAATATAAGCTTATTCAACAAAAATAATCTTGAACACTTTTATATAAAATCCCAACATAAAAGAAAATTAAAAGTCACTAATGTGCAATGAACATACACTTATGAATCATCATGAATAGACACATCCTTCCCAGGTATGGATACATCCTCCTCAATCCCAATCCCTCGCACTCTCTTCTCCACATTTTGTTCAAGCACACTCTCAGGCACTCTCTTCTCCACATTGCCCTATATAACATATTTCAAATTTGAAAATTTGAAAATTAAATTTAAATGATTTTAACACATTAAATTGTAGTTTTAAATTTTGAAACATGTAATGCATGTGATGTGACAACCTGAATATCATTAAATTATACCCACCATACCCTAAGATTCAATAAATTAAATATTGTTTAAGACATTCTTCTTTTAAATTAATAATTTAAATGACAATTTGCAATTTTAATATATAACTAAATTTGTTTTCAACATGCAATGATACCTATGAACTCCCACCCTCTTCAAACTCTCCCAATGAGAATTGGGACAAGCCTGCCCAAGTAGTAGGAGATGAAATAGGGATCTGTGAACAACACAACTAAGAACTAAATCTAGGATTCAATGTGTTCACATTTATACAAAATCATAAATGTCATGTTGTTGATCTTATTCAAAAGATTGGAGATTTGAAAACTAAAGTGCTCATATGTGGATTCTAAAAAACACATACCTGATTCAACCCATCCAAATTTAAACTTGTGGAATCAAGTCCCATATTTAGTGGAGATTCATTTAACATATGTCCAAATTGCAATTAATGACAATAATAACTCAATTATTTCTATAGATACAATGATATGTATCTATATCTACAAATAAAAGTAAACTATCATCAAATGTGTAAAAAATTTACTAACTAGAACACATACCAATCCGTTGTTCGGTTCATCATTCTGATGACTTCCTTCCAATCATTACGAAATTTTTTTGCATACTCAAGATTTTCTATTGACATGGTATCTAACTCCTCATATGTTTTATAAACAAAAATGGCTCGAGAATTGGCTTCCTCTCTCCGACGATTCAAACCAACATCAACACCATAAAAAATCGATTCCAAATTTTTCCCGATTACATTCCTAGCCTCTTTTCCAATCTCTGATGAAGCTCACAACTCTGAATGTGAGGCAAATGCCTCTGTTAGACGAGATACTAAAGTTTGTAGAGGCCTCTGCAATGTAACATTTCAATATGTCCATTTCCGATCATATGTTCATCCTTTACGAGCCCCATAATAATCAGACGGTAGGCTAGTATAATCAGGGTGCTTGTCCATAAAAATATCTGCATAAAAGTGTCTAGAAAAACAATGTGGAACCTCATCATTCTATGACAATTTCCCATATGATGCCAAAAATCTATTATAAAGATGTCCTTTTATGTTGGGGTGCTTAAAATATTTCACCTTCAACATCTTTCTCTTTGGCCCATATTTTGAATTGAACATAGAAATTGCATTTTCTTTTGAAACTTTATTTTTTACTACGTTCCATTTATCAGGGCCCATCACCTCCAACTTTCATCTCCTCATCAAATTGATAAAATTGTCAGTCGTTGGGCCCATCTTTTGATATCAATCCATAAAGTTTTACAATGAATGCAAAACAATCTCCAAGCTTTGTTTACTCTCCCGAGGGAGATCCAAGCTCTTCAAATCATTTTCCAACCTGCTTTTAACACCTGCGCATCGCTCAAGGGTCATTGCTTCAATAATCCCTTCCCAGAGAAGTTCATCACCAACATCCAAAGGATAGGTGGACGTAGGCATGTAATCTTATGTTTCTTGATAACGCCTCCTAAATCCACCTTCACCCTCTTCACCAACATTAGAATCTTCATGATACCCACTCTCTATTTGATTATATTCCCTTGCATTAAACTTATTGTCTACACATACACATTTGAAAGTAATTACAACATTTAACAACATAATTTAACATAAGAAAACACACACACACACACACACACACATATACATATATACATATATATATCATAAACATAAATATACAAAAATACAAAATCAAAGAAAATTACCAAAAATATTTTTTTGTCGTGATGTATTCCCTACATTCTCTGGTGTAGGAGTATTAATGTGAAACCTATCTAATAGGGATGCATCGATAGCACTATTTTGAGCACATTATCGAGATGATCTATTCATAGACTCATTTGATAATATCCTCCTATGACTAGATTGTCGTTGGTTACTCGGAGTCTCAGTCGAAGAAGGGGTTCCTCTTATTTCTTCATGGGATAGCCTAGAGCATTTGCGATGAATGTTTGGAGACTCCTGTCTCGACATCTCGCCTCAATATCTATACTTTGAAAATTTATGAATATGAAAGTTCATAAGTTATAGAAACATTAAATGAAAATATTAAATTTATAACACAAGCATTTAAGCATTTATAACAACTTTAGAGCATCGCAGACATATATTGAAAAAAATAAAACAACTATATTTTTTACAATCATTGACAAAAACAATCACTAACAAAACATTTACTTAAAATTAAAACAAGAAACAATATTACATGATATGTTTTTGCTATCCTCTTAGATATATGCTCAAAAAAAACTTCAAGGGATCATTGATCAAACCCTCGGGGCAAATCTCATCATGACACGTGGAACAAATTGCCAAGAAGAACTTTTAGGGTAAAATATCAATAGACTAACCAACAACATACACGGGTGGCACCAACAATAGAAGAGAAAGGCAACATACACACGGTGGCATTAGCAAAGGGATACAGAGGGCAACACCAACAAAAGAATTAGGAGGGCGACACCAACAAGTAGAACCAATCCCCAAACAATAACCAAGAAGAGATATGTTGCAAGATGGAAAAGACCAAGAAGAACTATCCTAGAGGGGTCGTAGCCACTCAATTGAAAAATTAAACAATTTAAACAAATGATATTTTATAACATAAAATATTTATTGTTAAATCATAAAAATCAACAAGAAAAATAACAAGTCAAGAGAAGGGATCCAAAGTCAAGGCAGATAACTTTCTTTAGGAAAAATAAAAAAACAAAACCAAAAACCAACAGAACAATTAAGGGGGGCGTAACTCAAGAAAGGGTTGTTTCAAGACAAATTCAACAATTAAATTCTTCCAAATTCAAGGCGGCTAACATTCTTTAGGTAACAACAAAACACAAAACCAAAAACCCACACAACAATTAAGGGGGGCGTAAATCAAGCAAGAGTGATTTCAAGACAAAGTCAACAATTAAGTTCTTATTTAATGGAAAAATGTCCACATATTTCTCATAATTCTTAATCAAATTATAGAGTAGATAATCAAATTATAGAGAAGATAATAGAATTGTTGTGATCATGAAATCTATACTATAGGAATCATGTTCTAACATACACTATATTAATAATTTTTAACACCCTATATCAAAATTGTATTTTGATAGTATGTAACACCCTAAAACCGAAAGACATATGCCAAGAATGAAAATCTACCCGTTATAAATCACTTACAAGTTATTTTAAACCGCATACCTAACTTTATAATGTTTACTACTTATCATCTGCAGCATTTTCCAGACATTTTATTTCATATTGACTTGAGTGAACAAGGCATCCATTTACGAGTTAGATTATCCTTTGGATCATGGAACTCCGTCAAAGGTTCTAGATAGAAGATTTGGTCTATGTGGGCTTTCATTTTATCAAATCACATATCGATATCCCAAGTCAACAATTAGGTTTTGGTTTGTGTAGAATTTGGTTGTATCAAATCACGGGTCGATAATTGTTGGATGTTGATTTTTCATGGAATATTGAAATCTAGAAGTATAATGACATATGTAAAACAATTTTACCTTTTGTGAAAATGCTATTTATTTGATTATTTAAAAAAAATATATATATTAATTAAATAATATAATTATAATGTTTATTTTTATTTTTATTAAATTTATTAATTAAATAATATAATCATAATGATATATACATTTTGATATTATTATTTTACTTTTGAAGGTGGTATGATAGTGAAAAAAGTAAAGCAAATTAAAAAAACAATTCATGAAGGGAAAGTAAGTGATATTAAAAAGCATATATAATCATTATTTTAATTATGTGATTATGTTAATATTATTTATTTAAATAAATCTAAAAAATTCATAAAAAAGTATAATGAATTTAATGGTTCATGTAAAAAAAAAAGTGAAACAAGTTAAAAACACTAACGGGTGGTTAAACTCTTATATTGAGTCTACTCAAATATTCCTGTCATCAAGTGATTGAAACCTGGATCGACATATACACCTACCTGAGATCAACTATCGACCATTACCAATATCTTCTTTCTGTCTGTTGATTCTCAGCTACGTGGTGGTGGGAAATTTCGTATATGCAAGAATCATATACCTCAGCCATCGCCTATCTAATGGTTTGGTTTCTGTGCATTTTACAACAAATGGATTCACTTTTTATTTGTAGAGGAATCTTAGGATTTTTATTTGTAGTCATGAATCTTATAGGTCAACCATAGCATGTATTTAATGGTTTGGGTTTGTGCATTTTACTGCAAATGGATTTAATCCTCCATCTGAATACATGCATTCTACAACATATGGATTCAATCCATCATGTGAATACATGAATTGAAGATAAATGTTTCAATCGCAATGTTAATAATCAATTTTGAATTATAAAGTGGGAGATGCGATGTTAATAATCAATTTCGAAGTATAAAGTGCGAGATGTGATGATGAAGTGGTAGACCCGATTCAATATCTGGTGACAAATGCTTCATATTGGAAGTTATCACAATAGTATTATGTGGCTTTAGCTTTGCTATAAAGCTATTGAGACTATGGTTAATGGTTCTAAAATTGAGTCGCTTTTTTGTAATTGATTGTAATTTAAACTTTAAATGTTGATAGGGGTTGGATATATTTTTAGCATAAAGAAATTAACTAGATAATGGAAAAATGGAGATAGAGCAGAAAGTGTCTAGGTTTAAGATATAATTTAAATGATTTTATTGATTTTTACTCGTTAGAGATATGTTAAAAATACATACATAATGGAGAACTAAATAAGGACTCTGTGATAATTGAAAGTATTTTGTTGATAGTTATACTGAATTTGAGATAAATGCAAGTATTCCATTGATATTTAGACTGAATTCTGTGTAACTTAACTTCTTAGCTTGCTATTAAGTCATTTATGTTTTATATGAAAAGCTAAATGCAAGTATTCCGTTGATATTTACACTCAATTCTGTGTAACTTAACTTCTTAGCTTGAGATTATGTCATTTATGCTTTATATGAAAAGCTATTAACTATCTATGTACAATGTTAATTTAAATTGGGTTTAATGGTGAATCCACGAATTGCCTGTGTGCTGTGAAGTATTAAGGAAATAGCTGAGAGGTACATTAAAATCCATGTAGAGAACATGCACCAGGCCCGAGATCGTACTTTATTAATATTTTAATGCATATTTAATTACACGGTTCTTGGATATGTAAGGTGTGTTGTGGAAGGATGGGAGGATGGTGCGTTGTGGAAGGATGACGCATTCTCTTCCTCTACCCACCACTGTGCATACCTTAAATTGTTTTTCACCACTGCATATT
>JZKD02S2020963.1:257741-275663 GCA_000966675.3 Picea glauca
AAATTTGATAGAAATAGAGAAAAATATGTTATTCCTATGCATAGAAAGAGATTTTGGACTAATAAGTGGATGCATGAACCTAGAAAGAAGTTTTGCAGATTGCAGGTCCAACACTATGATTCCAGTGCACAGTACATGAGAGGCTAGGGATCATTTAAAAGAAAGAGACTATTGACACTATGCTACAATTACAGAAGGCCATGACATATTTCTAAGGAATGCCCTGGTACAGGTCCTATTTTTCTTTGTTGTAAAGTTATTGGTCATGAGGCCGAGGATTGTCTAAGAATGATTGATAAAGTTGAAAATATGAACATGAGACAATAAATCTATAAAGAAGGACAAGAGACCAATGATATGTTAAAGAATCATACATAAAAAGAGACTACATTAATGCAGTTAAAAGAAATAATGAATAATCACAAAGACATTAGTTTACCAGAGATCCTGAAAGGAAAACAACGCATAGTTACAAGTATAAGAGACTTTGACATAGACTGTGTATTGGATGAAGAAACACATGTGAATGTTATGCCATAAAGCACTTGGGAAATTTTGGGAAAGCCTGCTATGATACTTGCATTAGGAAGGATAGGCATATTTAAAGGAAAGATGATAACCCTATGTGGAAGAGTTACTAATATACCTACGATTGCTCATGAAACATCGACATAAGAGGACTTTGAAGTTATTAGTTTTTTTGAGAACAATGCCCCTTTTCCACTTTTATGAGGAAATACTTGGATTGAGAAGGATCAAATCAAAAGGAAAGCAGAGGAGGAAGCTACATAATAGAAAAAGAAAGAACTAAGGGACTTCATAGCCATAAAAATAGAGCGACTAAGAGAAGAACAAGAGGACAAGTCGAAGCAACAGAGGGCCAGAGAATTAGTTGTCGAGGCTAAAAGAATGCAGGAAGGCTTAAATAACCTGTCCATACAGGAAAGAAGTGTATCCACATCGGAAATAGTAAGAGAAGGGGCATTAACTTTGACCCCTTTGAAAGAACATCAACAACGCGAAGTCACTATGCTAAGAGAAGATAAGGATAAGAATGGAAAGAGGAATCCAGAGACTCAGATCACGGGAAAGAAGGCAAGGAAGCTCAGTAAGAAGAAAGTTAAGTTAGAAAAACTACAAAATGTTCCAGAGAAGACTTTGCAGGAGGTAGATCTGCAGAACTTGAACCTTGCCGTAATAACAAAACCACGCAGAATGAGACTTCACCATGACGAAGCTATATGACCGTTGGAGGCACCCCGACCATTAGAATGATGCTCTGGAATGGATAGAAATGCAGTGATTGTTGGAAAGACCATCATTGGACTGTTGAGACTGTGCCATAACATAATGATTCATTTTGATTAAGGCATTCCTACCCGTTGGATGAATCCATTACGACGCTTGATTATTTAACTTGTCGGGTGCTACGCCGGGACCACTTTTTGCAAACTGTGATATCCGAGCTAACAAAGAATCCATTGTATCGTGTTGTTATTTCTAGACTTCACCATCCATATGATTACCTCACTTGGCGAACATAGCACATTAGAAAAGTTTATGGAGGGGATTCTTGTAGACCTCATGGCTGAGAGAGTCATGTTTGTAGGAATAAAGGCATTGTCGACTGGAAGATTGAAAGAATCCCCATCAACTCGACGACGTTCTATATGCACTGTTGAGAAGCGAAGGAAACACCACGATGATCTGGCTAACACAAAGAAGATCTCGTCTATCTTGTCGGAGTACATACCACCTTTGGCTGGCATGGTGAACCGTGACAACATCCCACGTGACTTTGAATACACATTGATCACTTTTTATATTCCTAAGGGGATATGTGTAGTTGGACAACAATTAGGACATATCTCAGCTTTGAAGAACAACGAATTCAACCTCAGAGATTGAAATAACTATGCGATGCTCGCACTGCATAGGAATTTGATGAAGACGACTGGGAATAATCCACACATAGTCTCCCCTTCGTGGATAAAGGAGCTCATGCAGTTAATGATCTTGAATGTGATGAATATCCCTCACTTTGGTCGACACTAGGAGGTTAATGCTTGCGTTAAAATCCTCTTGTCGTGCTATCACGAAGGCTATCTGTTGCTTGACAGACGTGTCATTGTGCATCCGATGCTGATCCACCTGATCAAAGGAATGAGCATGCAGGGAGCGGACCCTCACCAGTTCTACCTAGGGAAGACTTTAGATCGCTCCATGCAACAGTGCATAAAAGAAGACTACGACGATGTAGAAAACGGGAAATGAGGCTACAAGGTAGCCTCCATCCAGGATGGCGTAGTGTGCCTAGCTTGTCAACTTATAGCTGGTAAGCTCATAAAAAAGAATCGCTTGACATAGGTCACTGGATTCATATTAGACCTCGTAGGGAAGTGCGTAGAAGGAATGCAAATGAATTGGGTGAGTTACCTCGTCAACGAGCTTGAGAAGGACTGCCACGAAGCCTAGGACTAGGGATATGAGTTCCATTTTCAATGGCTACTGGTATTGATCACATTTGTCGCTTGGAAAATGTCGGAAGGAGTAGCCTTCCCAGAGGATGATCCATCGGATCCATTGGCCGCAAGGTTCACCACCTTGTGGTATAGAAACAACATGTCAAAGAAGTGGTAGTCGAACGTTGTCTTCCATGATTATTTCCAGTAGTTGAAGCACGCCATTGAGGCATTTCCAAGAATGACCCTGAATACATTGCACTAGTATAGGCCACTAGAAAAGTTCTACGCAGATCAACACTTTATCTACATAACCATGCGCAGGGATGAAAGCAAGGAGGATTTGCAGTCCTACTATAATTTGAACGATGAAGATATGAAGGAGATCACCAAAGAATGGCTAGCAGATTTCCTTGTACCGGTGGAAGTTGCAGAACTCTCTGACCCCGACATCATCATAAGTCTCTTGGTCACCCGGGTCGAACATGATGGACAGACCAACATGAAGAAAAAGAATAAAAAGGAGGAAGTGTCGAACATTGAAACTGATGAGGAGGACAACGCATCAAAGGAAAGTAGGCCCGACTCACCCACAGGAGGAGGAGGAGATGAAGTGAACCAACAAGAAGGAAGGGAAGAAGGAGAAAATCAAGACAAAGGAGAAGTGACACTGCCAAAGGACCCCCCTACAAAGGCCGAAAAATCAAAGAAAAGGAAGGTTTCCCCATAGAAAACTTCGGCAAGAAAGAAGACCCGAGCTAATAAGTTTGAGTCAAAGAATGTCCTCACAGTGGACAAAGTCGATATCATCATCGTTGTCATGGAGGACGCTTCAGAGGATATATTGTAGAGACATGGAGTGAAGCAGGAGACACTATATGAATGAATCGAAAAAGATCTCAAAGGCATACAACAAGCCATCTATTCGAACCACGCAATACCTAATGTGCCTTCTTCGCCAAAGATTGCAGAATTGGGGGATGATCCCACCTAATTACAAAGGTTAGAAGATGCAACAGAGGCTCGACTTTGTCGATTCCAAGAAGAAAAGGAGCAGGCTACAAAATCCCTAAAACAAGAGAAGGAGGAGGTCTTAGAGCGACTTCGAGTTGTGCAGAAGGAGAAAGATGAAATTAGGGTGATGTTCGAGGAAGAAAAAGAGAAAATCTAGAAAGAAAAAGACCATCTTCTCGTAGAGAAGATTGTGGTTAAAGAATAAGTCACTAAATCACTTCACTCTGTGCGAGGCTTGGAACATGAGGAAGAAGAGTCGGCCAAGATTCAAGTGGGGAAACTTCCTGAGGCCATTCAACAACTTCAAGCAAGAGTAATAGATTCAGAACTTCTAGCAGTGCCGAGCACTCCGCAAGAAGTGCACGATCAAAGGGAATAAATCGCCAAGAGTGCAGTAGAAATAATCATGGCACTCGCCTCAGAGTGTAAGAAACTGAGTGATCAAAGTGTGAAGATCTATGAGCACCTTGCAGAAGATCCAGAGCAGAGGAAACTGGAATCAAAACTAAAGGAGGCGAAGCAACAGGTATCCACTATGCAAGCATAGATGAAGCTGCTTACAGATGTCGAGAAGATGAAAATATCACAGGAACAACGCACAGTCCAGCAACAGATTACTGTCATTCAGAGCAGAGTCATGGAGGTTACACAGAGACTCCAACGATACAGGATGAAGCCTGCATGATTTTTGAAGAGGTTGAAGGACAATGCGCACAGCTAGACCAACTAGTTGCGACAGTGGAACAACACCTAGAAGGGCTTGTTACAGAGCAAGTGATATAGGAGTTCACCGAGCAGGAGGCTCTAGAGAAGCAACAAGTCGAGGAAAATCGAGCTAAGCTTGAGGCCTTTGAAGTCGTGTTGCCCAAATATGAGTGACTCGGGATGAGTCATAGGTGAGTGTTGGAGGCCTGTTGGCCCTCAACCAAGTTTTGTGGAAACATTGGTCGTGTTTGACCACTTTTGGCTCTTCGACAGGATGGTTGAAGATGGAGTGCCCAGGTGAAGTGGAGATCAAAGGATATCACTCATTTTGCAGGCTTGTGGACCCATCAAAAGGGTTTTTAGGGTTTATGTAACGGGTTATGGGATGCCAGACCATGGGTTTACCCATGTTTAGGCCTTTTTGTAAAAGTATATATAGGAAGGTATGTAATGTAGAAAGCACTAGTTACTGGTTGGATTAGTGCATGACTAGGAGAAGCTTAGTGGAAGCAATGCAAGAGATTGAATGGTTGTCTATGTGCATGATATGTTGTAAGTGTGATGTTGGCTTAGTGCAAGAGATTGTAAGTTTATTCGTGCAAAAGACTGTGTAAGGATTTGTGCTAGGAAGGAGTTGGCTTTGTGCCTTGACCTGATTTTGGGGAAGGTGGATCTAGTGCGTTGTGTGCAGATCACCTGTCTAGTGTGAAGCTCGGCTCTGTGGCTTTGTGCATAGGAACAAAAGAATGTAGGAATCTTAAAGACTAATAAAGAAGAAGAAGAAGTTGGTGGACATAGCCCCACACTAGGGTGAACCACGTATATCCTGTGTCTTGATGTTCTTTGTGCGATGTTGTTTATGTGTTTATTTGCTTAGTGTTGTTGTTATAATTGCATCTAATGTTGTTTCTTAGTGCTTAATGATATTTGAATGTTAGATATGAGATAATTCTATGTGCTAAGAGGTTTTAAAGGCTTGATCTTGATTGTCACTGCGCTGATCTGTAATAAGGGTTAATTTGTGATGTGAATGAGAACCATAATCTAATGCATATTATTGGTTAAGTGCTCTGTTAAAGTGTTGTAATCACAGATCTGTGTCCCAACCTAGTTTTAGACACCTGAGTTCTACAACTCCCCAGCCTCTACCTCGAGTGAGACTTCATCTTCTTCCCAGGTGTTGTCGAAAGGGCCGATAGTTAGGGTTTTTTTGGTGCACTATTGAAGCATTGAACCCTGGGTCTTCCCCTGTTCCAACAAATACGTTGCTAGAGGAATCCCTCGTGCGACATAGGAAAGAGATGATGGAAAAAATTTCTCTGGTCCTTCAAATACTATCGATGGCGACGACTGAGGAATATTCGACAAGAAACCATTTCAGAGGTGCGACACCCTTCAAGGTACAAGTCAATTTTGATATCCCATTATTTGAAGGCCAGATAGATGCATATGATCTAGAAAAATTGTTGAATATAATAGAAGGTTATTATTCGATCCAATTTTTTTTCGATAGTGAAAATATCAGCTTTGCGCTCCTTAAATCCATTCCCCATGTCAGAGCTTGGTGGGAAGGTTACTGGGAGAGGCACACTGTGAATCCAAGAGAGAAACCACTTGGGAAGCCTTTGTAGATGCCCTAAATGAGGAGTTCTACCCTTTCAGAAACTATGATGACCAATACATGAGATGGATGACTCTGTGTCAGAAAATAGATCAAACGGTGTCAGAGTACACTAACATATTTCATACCTTGTTCTCAAAGTTGGGTATTAATGACTCCGAGAGGCACCTGGTTTTGAATTATTGTAGTGGTATGCATAGGGACATCCAAACTTTTATGGATTTCTTGGACATCTCCTCACTGGGATTTTTTGATCAATATGCATTCAAAATTGAGGAGATATTCAAGCAGTGGAGTAAGTGGGAGTTTGGGTCTACAAATTCACAACAGTCGAACTATGGTAAAAACAACCCTAACTCACATAACAACCAACCTCAAGATAACTAGTACAAACCACAAGAAAAGAAGGGTAATGGGAAGATGAAGAAGGAAACTCAAAAGTGGTGTGACTTCCAAAAAATCCCTTGGCACAACACTGATGAATGTCACTCCAAACAGTCATTGGTAACCGAGATCAAAGGAACAGAGCCAAGCCCCAACTCAGAATTTGATTCAGAAAATAATAAAAGGTGATATATCATTGATGCATAACCCATTTCTACTATCACAACCACAATAATCCAACCAAAAGAACCAGAGGATCCCGAGGAGGGGGAGAACCTCTTCCATTCACATATGTGGGTGAAGGGGATCCCACTGCATTTAATATTTGATAGCGGAAGCCAAAATAACCTCATCTTAGCAAAGGTCATCAACTAGTTGGATTTTCTGACAACACCACACCCACATCCGTACAACATCGAGTGGCTTCACTAAGGACAAGATCTTCGTGTCATCCAATAGTGTCTCCTATCCTACGACATCAATCCCTTCAAGTATGAGGTATGGTGTGATGTTGCCCCACTGGAATTATGTGATGATTTTTAAGGACAACCATATATGTGGAAGATTTATGTTATTTATGAGTCTCACCCACGTAGTTTCATTATTACTCTAGGGGGTCAAATCTATAGGGTACCAGAGGTAGTTATGACTACTGTCCCACCAAAACAGTTCCACAAAGTAATCTCTCATATCGCAAAGTTTATCCATTTAATGATATGGTCAAAAGGTGAATAGAAGGACACTGCAACCACTACAGCCTCAACCCAATAAATTTCTATCCAACAAAAGAAGATCAAAATATTGTAGAAGAGCACAAAGATATTCTTACTGCACCTACAGGGGTGCCTCCACACTGCCTAGTCAAGCAAAGTTATAATATATCCCTTTATGCTCTTCATGCCACATCTTCACCGACAGAGTCCTCCCACACATAGGTATAACATGCAGCTATATTGGTTGAACAGATCCAACCCATCCAAAAATAGGCTCATGACAACCTTATACAAGCTAAGCAGGATGACTTCTTCAGCAAGGCAAGCATCTCACCAAGATTTAGATTGATCAAAAGCTTCCCTGGGAACTTAATGCAATGGGGACCATTACTTCTTAAAGGTGGAGGAATGATCCAAGTGGATCTCAGTGGCCAACCACCTTTTCTACTGAACCAACGTTTCAAGCCTATGGTTTTGATTAACCATGATATTCACCCTTTTGATGGGGAATGGAATGTAATACCATATTCATTTGTTAATTATAGACATCATGTAATGATTTCCTAATGGTCTTATGTACATTCCTACAACATAACACTAATGCATTGGATCCCATTAGAACTCTGCAATTAATCATGCTCGGGCTAGAGTAGTACTGGGATGGGTGACCACCTGGGAAGTCCTTGTGTTTTACATGCCTATGGAATTTTATAAACTTAGATTAATTTATCCCACATGCATCATGGAAATTTTTCTCCTCTCACTCTCTCATATATAATTGAGGTGAAGGAGACCCTTTAAGAATGAAATGGAGTGTGATGTAAAGCTTTTTGTGAATGAAGCGTAGCAAAAATCTATTTATTTTCAGAGATAAGCTACCTCATTCTGCTAGTTTGTGTTCTACAATGTTTTTATCTTTTATTCATTAATAGAAGTTGGGTTTCACTATATTTATGTGTTTCTTGCAATATCTATGTGTATTTCTTTGTTATATCTCTACTATATTTATATCTTCATGTCGTTGCCAAAATAATCCAGATTAGATGCAACAATATTTTGTTTCCCATTATCCTGGAACTTCTTTGGCTGTAATTCTGGATGCAACTTCCAACACTGCGCTTCCTCATGACCCTTTCTCTTATAGTGAAAACATGTAGGTTTGTCTTTAGCTTTCTTTACCATAGTTGACTTCTTACTCTTCCATTTTCCTTTTAGTTTCCTTTCGAACTTGTGTGGCTTCTTATCTTCAATCACATACTTTCCCTTACTAGCCTCTAGATGAGTATCTTGTACTAACACTTCAACAATTTTAGTAGGGTTAAACATCAAGATGGTGTGGCGAAGATAGGAGTGCATGCCAACAATATACTTTAGAAGAGTTTCTCGAGTATATAACATAATTTCTAAAGATAATTCTTTCTTCTTAAATTTTTGTGTATATACTTGAACATTTTTCCCCTTTCCTTGTCTGAGATGTTGCCATTCCATAATTGTAGTTTGCACATAAGCTAATGGATAAAATTGTTTTCTTATTGCAATAGTAAATTCACCTCAATAAGAAATTACTTTACCTTGTCGAACAAGATCAAATTGTGTCTTACTCTCCCACCATATCAAGGTTTTTATGCCCAGTCGAAGAGTAGCCAACTTAATATTTGCAGTGTCATCCACAATCTTTTTCACCCTGCAATATACCTCTATCTTCTTGATTCAATTTTCCAACTTTTCTATATTCAATTCTCCATCATAAATCGACAATTCGAACTTGACATCTAGTTTCAATAAAGGAAAATTATGAGCATGAGAAGACTTCTTAGTGGACTTCTTATGTGAATAATGTTCACTTGCTCCATTGGTAGATGACGATGAGGATGATGATGAAGACGGTTCTTTAGGTCCACCACCTTCACCTCCTCCTTAAAATTTTACCAAATATTCTTCGTCACTAGACTTGTGAATTCTTCGATATAAATCATCTATTATTTCTCTCATTGAGAGAAGTGTATCCAAAAATTCCTCAGGTCTCATGGGAGGATATTCTCCTTCCTTTCCTTCGAAATCCATGTTTTTCTTTCGAAATCTCCTTTGAATCTCTGAATTTATAACTTGCAAGCTTTCCTTTACCAAGCTTGAATCTAGTTCTTGTAAGCATTCACCTGCAACCACTTGTTAAGACATCTCTGATACCAACTTGATCCGAAAAATCCTTATACATTAATTATTATTTAATTCACATAGACATATAACTTGATTTTGAAATAATAATGATCGTTTGACTGATTGAAAAATACATCTGAAATTACTTATCTATCCAAATTCACTTTAATGATATACAACTTGCAAATAATTGAGTGAAATAGAACAACAATAATATGCCAGATACACAAGTTTGTTAACGGAGTTCACCCAATTTGGGATACGTCTCTGGGTCTACTTCTAATTGAGACCTCTTTATTAATGCTCAAATGTTTGTGTTCTACAATGACCCTTTTACACGTTGCTCAAACTCAGAAACATAGTGCACCATCGAATTCCTTGCGAAAGTTCGAGAAAAATGAGTATATACTTCATATAATTCCATTAAGGAAGATATTGGCATGCATTATAGTGAAATCCCCAAGTATTGATACCCTTCGGCATAAAATTTGAGACCAATACCTTGTACTCTGCAATCGATGTCCCATCACCTCGGTCCATGCACCCATTAAACAGGGCACGTGCCCTAACCTCCATCTACAACCTTAAGCAAGAAATACAAATATATTGTTGGAGTTTTATAACAAAAAGCACCCTTGGCGCAATGATTAGAACACTTGCATGCATGGGAGGAGGTTGTGGGTTCAATCCCACACACCTCTCCCCCTTCATCGCTTTGTTAACGATTGTAACCATATATTTTGGGATATAGTTTGTTTGGTGGCATATAATACATATGCAGTGGCATGTAATACGATATGGAGTTTAATATATATATCGTGGAATATGGAACATTGTTACATAGTAATACATATATCATGGGTTGAGGGCTTATCCCTTGGCCCTTTTTCCACCCTTTTAAAAACTTCAAGAAACTTAAATATAAGTCGCCACATACATGGTTAAGTGACATGCGGCAGGAATACTGGTATGTCATTAGAATACTAAGTAAGAGACCCATATTTGATCCTCTAGGCTCTCAACCATAATTTTTGAACAACCTTATTCATAAAGGTCAATGGGAGGCTACCACGTGTAAAATTCTCATTGGTCCATCATTGCCACATGTCAATATAAAATTGGTCCACCTGTGTTGTACGAATTCCATCTCACTTGCTCGATCATACGTACGGTGTGCCACATGGCACTCCATGGTGTTTGCATGTCATCACTGTACGTATGTACAATTGTTCCACGTGTCACCCTTCCAATGGTGACATGTGTCCCTTGACTTTGACTTTTTTCCATATTGACCTCAACTTTGACTGGCCATAATGTTTGTATATGAACTCTGTTTGAGGCGGTTTTTGTGCCATTGGAAATATATCATCGAGATATACACAATGAATTCCTTTTAGAGAACATTTGACATGATCAATTTTTGAGCATTTATGGATCCTCCTAGACCTTTGTGATCGTTTTGGATCCTCTTGGACCTCTGTGAGTGTCCTAGATCCTCCTGGATCAACATCGGTAACGAGATTATAACTTTGAGGAATGAGTACATAAGTAATAAATTCCAAGAAATGTTAAAGAATTAATATGTGTAGGAATCACCAAATAAGAGGAGGTTCATGAACTCTGTACTCTCTAATCAACTGAGACATTACCACCTATGAATCTAGGTGAAATTTGATAAATCAAATACAATTAGAGATGGATTCTGTAAGCATTTCAAGATAATTTCCAATTCCTAAATATAATCGACTTAGCTCCAAAGTTCTTCTAGTCCTTCTCTGACCAAGTTATTTCATAGATTGAATCCCATATGTTGGTTTGGATCATTTTATAGGTCATCCCTATTGTTTTATTTTGTTGTTTAAAGATCATTTTGTTCCATTCTTTCCAAATGTTCCATAGTAGAAATATTGGAAAGGAATTCCAGGCTCTCTTAAGGAGGGGGTTTTCAAATGGGTTTGAACTCCAATTTTCTAATGTTTGATGTATATCTCCTCTGATTGTATCAGTTTTCCTAAACACGGTGGTTCCTTAATCCCATACATTTGAGACCTCCTTGCATTCATTAAATAAATGTTCAATGGAGTTTCCCTCTAATCTACACATCAAACACATTGATGGTTCTGCATATCCTTTTCAAGGTAGTCAATCCTATGTTAACGTCTTCCTACTCACTAGAATCCATATGAAGGATGAGATTTTCGTCCAATGTTCAGGGTTCGATAACTTTCCCCATATTTCTAATTTTTCCCTGGGCATCAATTTAGTAGCTAACTAGTAATATTTCCTGACTCAAAAGTTTCCATCACCTTTTTGACACCATCTTAACATGCCTTGTCCATCTAGAATGGAGTTGTGCCTCCATTTCCTATCTGATTTCCTCTTCCAATTCTATTGGCCATTCTTCTAGATGTTTCCACCATCTATATATGAAGGGTTGGAGTTTGAGTTGATCCTCCAAATAGTGAGAGACCATTATCCATCCTTTCTGAGTCACAAAGTCTTTAATTGGTTGTAGGAGATCATAATTTCTTAGGACTGTTTCTTGTTTCCAGGCATCTTCCCAAAAAAGAGCTCATTGACTATTTCGAGCCTCCCTGAAATAGTTCCCATGAACCAAATCTCGATTACTCCAAGAATTTTTCCACATTAAGGATCCTTGACATTTTCCTTCCATTTGAACTAAGTCTTCTTTCAAGATATTGGTGGCGTACTTATCTCTCCAAAACTTTTCCCACGGTTCACTTGGTCCCTTTAATCAATGCCACTCGATTTTTGCAGCTATAGATATTCCCATAAGGAGAGGATCATTGATACCTAGATCTCCTATATTTTTTTGGGATCACACCTTCTCTCATGCCACCAAATCCAATTTCTTTCCTTGGTTCCATGTCTCCCCAGAGGAAATTCATTTGTAGATTTCATATGGTTTCGATGATTTTCATAGGGAATACTAGAAAAAAAAAAGATATAAAGAGGCATTAAGTGTAATAAAAATTTGATGAGCGTGATTCTACCCCAAAGGGTAAGGAACTGAAAGGCCTAGCTAGGCCTAGCTGGTAAGTTTGGCTTCAATTTTATTTAGCAGGTCTTCCCAGGAGACATTTTGGAGGGATTTTTCGATCAAGGGTTCCCCTAGATACTTAGAAGGTAGGATGTCTCTTTGAAAACCTAAGGCTCCAAAAATGTTCCTTTGGATTGAAAGGGGAGTATTGAATAAAAAAAATTTGGACTTGTCTTGAATGATAACAACTTCGAAGGCCAACATAGAGGTATCCAAGGTAGAATTGAAATCTAAGGATTCTCAAAGAGTAGGAACCCCCTCATGATGAGGGTTTCATCCACAAATTGGATATGTGAGAGAGGGTCTGCATTAGGGTGGATGGATAGTCCTTTTATGTCTCCATTTGAATAGGACTACTTGAGGAACCTTCCCAAATATTCAACAATGAGGATATACAAGAAGGGGGATAGGGTATATCCCTACCTAATCCCTCATGAGGAGTTAAAGGTGGGATAGGGGGATCCTTTAACTAGGATAGAGAAGAATGTAGAGGACACTAGGTTTCCAATCCATTGGATCCAATCCTAGTAGAATCAAAGGTAGAGAGCATACATTGGAGGAAGGTCCATTTTAGGTGATCATATACCTTAGACATATCCAATTTTATCAAAATCCCTAGTTTTTTGTTCATCTTTATAGAATGAATGGATTCATGGGATATAATTATGTAGTCAAGGATTTTTCTTCCTTCTACAAATCCCCCTTGCTCAGGGGAAATGATCATATTCATTATTGGATTTGAATAGCTAACAACTACTTCAGAGATAATTTTGTAAATAAAATTGCATAAATAAATTGGAGTGTACTTATGTTCCGTATTTACTTCTCTATCCTTTGGGATCAACATTAGGAAGGTTGAATAAAAGGCCTATAAAATTGTGCTTGAAGATATGGATTTCTCTACAACCTCGCAAACATATTTCCCAATGATGTAACAATATGTTTGGAAGAAGTTAGTGGTGAAGCTGTTTGGACCCAAATATTTCCTTTCTACCATTTCCTTGACCATTTTCTCTACCTCTTTCCTATATATGGGGTTGAATAGAATGAGGTTATGATTTAATGAGACCAAGGTTAGAATAGTGTTGGTGATGGTTTGGATTGCAACTTCACGATCTTAATCTAATTCTTTCAGGAGGACACTAAAGTGATTTCTTAGCTCTATCTCAATCTCCTCATGTTTCTCCGGTTTCTCTCCTATTGAATTTTTTAAAGTCGTTATCCTATTTTTTCTTCTTAGGTTGAGGAGAGTGTTGTGGAAGAACTTCACATTCTTGTTTCCTTCTCTTAGCCATTTAATTCTATATTTCTACTTCCACAATATCTCTTCTTGCTTGTCTCTTTGATATATTTCCTGTTTTAGTTGGTTCTCTTGATGGCTAGGTCTTCAGATAATCCATTCTGAATGATTTCTCTTTACATTATCTCCATTTCCTTCTCCAATAATATTTTGTCTTCAAAGATGTTCCTAGAGTCTTCTTTATTTAATATTTTTATTTTGTACTTGACATGTTTTAATTTCTTCTCAAAACAATATTAATTTTATGCTACCATGTTAGATATCTCATTCCACCAAGTTGCAATATTTTTCATGAATTTTGGGTGTTCCATCCAAAACTATTCAAAACGAAAAGGTTTGGGTCTTGGATAGAACTTTATTTCCTATGAGAGAAGGATTAGGAAATCGTCGGATCATGTGAAGGGTAATATTTCCACTGATATAGCCTACCCAGTTTGGATCATAGCTTCATATACTAGGAATCAATCGAGTCTGACTACTATTTGTTGAAGGCCTCTTCTTTTTTTTCTAGGCGTGATTACCATTATTAACATGGATAACAATCAACCACAACCTCTCTATGGTCTCCCTAAAATATTCTCTTTCAACTTCTAGCATCCTAACACCACCTTTGTTTTCCTATAAGGATGTAATCATATTGAAAGCCCCTCCAATGATCCAGGGTCTATACTTCATTGATAATCCTAAGATTTTAATGGAGTCAAGAAATTCCCTCTTCATTGATGGAATAAGAGGGTCATATGCATTAGTTAAAAATCCTTGTTCTAAATACCCTATAAACATGTATTTTGTTGATATTAGACTTGGAGTAATCAAAAGGATATCTACTTAGATTAAATCAGGGTCCCATAGAAGTTCCAAACCTCCCTAGGCTCCTTCTACTTACACTACCTATGTTCTGCAATTTATCCATACTTTATAGGCTATCTGATTCATAGTTTCCTTGTCACTCTTGGTATATTGTAGCATCGTTAAGGTTGGATTTTCTTGGCTGATTCATTTTTAAGAATCTTGTGATTTGAGAGTGTTTTTATACCTATTATATTCCAAGACATTATCTTCATTTTAAACTTTAGGTTGGGTGGAGAAGTACTTCTCCAGGATACCAATAGTTTTCTCTGATTCTACCAAAAGAGCTCTAGTTTCTTCCAGCGGTTTCTTGGAGGATTTTCTACCTCTCTTCTTCTCCTAATTACATTTTATCTTTATTGGATGAATCAATAATTAGTATATAATTTATTTTCAATACTTCGTTTTGAATAACCATCCGTCATTGTATTTTTCGTTCGTTTTCAATAACCATCGGGTATTACATTTTTCGCATAGATTTGAGCCTACAACACATGGATTCTATTTTTTCTGTATTGACTTGAGTCAAAAACACGTGGAATGGAACTCCGTGAAGCTTTGCAGAGAAATTCCTGAACTACTGTTTCTTTTCTTTCTCTGTTGTGTGGTTTAATCATTCTTGTTTCTCATTCTGGTCTTTAACCATTTGGATACGCAAATTACTGCAGTGTCCTCTTGTACATGATTTGGATTGACAGAAGATAAGACTTCACTGATTGGAAACAGATACCAATTTTTTCATTTAAAGTATTCTACGATATCAAATCTAGTTGGAGAAGTCTCCTGATAAAATTTTATAATGAATGTAATGTCCATTACTGTGGGATTATTAGAGTGAACGATAGAATGAGTTGGAAGAGGTGTATTAAATTTTAATGTATATCTTTGTAAGATTATAGTAAAATAATTTGAAAGGGAGTAATGATATCAACATAACTGTGTGATTATTAACTGTGTGATTATTAGTGTGAACATTAGAATGAGTTGGAGGAAGTGTATTAAATTTTAATATATATCTTTATAAGATTATAGTAAAATAATTTGAAAGGGAGTAATGATATCAATATTATTGTTTGAGAGGTGCATTATACAACTTAGTATTAGGTTATGTGTGATTCAGTGCTGTGATTCAGTGTTTAAATTCAAGGTGGAGATGATATCTGTTACTTTTAAATAATAATAATAATAATAAATTAAGTAAATGTAAATTGTATATGAGTGAATTGATCTCTCTGGGCTCTTAGTAAAACAAGAGTTAAGATGGACCTATACTAGTTTACCAAGTATCAAGTTTGTGTTTGATATGGGACACTTAAATGGTATATGTGAGAATTAGGTGGATAAAGAATTGTTTAAATCTTAGTTTACTTTGATTAAATTGCAATTTTGAGTATTTGGATAGATTCAAAATCTTTGAATTAGTTCAAAGCCTCAGTTCAATTTTACATGGAACTGAAAATTTCAACTTGATTTTTATCAGAATAAAAAAGAAAAACATCCCAACAATTAAATGATGTGATGGTCCCATATCCTATACTTCAAATTCTTTTCTATATTATATATTATATTATTTTTAAATTTAAAATAATTTTCTTAGAATTCTAAATTTTTATTTTTAAATTAAATATTAATTAATTGTAAAAATTTATTTTCTAAAAGATATTTAATTAGTGGTTAAAAAATCAATTTTTATTTTAAGTTCAGTGATTAAAATTGAACATTTTGTATTAAACTCATCCATCATCAATAAAATTTTACAATTATATTTAAATAACATTTAAACAAATTGAAATATTATTTATAATCTTCATTAGCATTTTTTGTTATTTTGGTTGGGTTCTATTTATTCATTAGTTGATGTATAGTTTAATAATATTAAATTATTATATAAAATTTAGATTTAGATAATCCTATCATTATATATGAGTATTTATCATTTATTATATAAAATTTAGATTTAGATAATCCTATCATCATATATGAGTATTTATCATTATAAATATTACTTAACAAAAAGTTAAGTTGTATACTTTGTTTTTTAGAATCTTTTCTTAAAATGTGTTATGAATATCATTTATGGTTAATTTAACAATATTAAATTATTATATAAAATTTAGATTTAGATAATCTATTCATCATGAGTATTTATCATTTATTATATAAAATTTAGATTTAGATAATCCTATCACCATATATCAGTATTTATCATTATAAATGTTACTTAACAAAAAAGTTAACTTGTATACTTTGTTTTCTAGAATTTTTCCTTAAAATGTGTTATGAATATCATTTATGGTTAATTTAACAATTGACATTTTATTGGTGTGCATATTTAATGTGTTTATTGTCCACACTTTACCATAATCAATAGTTTTGTTTTGTTTTAGGTTTGAGTTCATGCTAATATTTTTTTTTTGGGATACAAACTTTATGTAGTTAAGTGAACATTTCAAACATGTGTGTTTTTAATTAATTTTAGATATGAACCTTTACAAAATGGTCTTTGTCAACATAAGAAAACATAAAATTGTGATTACGGTGTTGAGAATTATCACTTTGATTATAAAGTGTTGTGCATCATCAAATTCTCATTTTTCTAGATTGATTATCTCATTTTCTTAATTCTAGCATTTTTATATTTCACACTCTTTCAATTAATGGTCCTCACTTCTCTAGATTGATTATCTCATTTTCTTAATTCTAACATTTTTATATCTCACACTCTTTCAATTAATGGTTGATATTTCTCTATCTTTCTTTAACCTCTATGTTTGACTACACTTTGCCCTCTCAAATCCTTTGAGATTGCCCTTAAATTTCTCTTTCCATACGCGACCAAGAACCATGAGACATTTCTTATGTGACCTTAAATACTTGAAGCAACATTTTTGGTACTCTAGTGAAAATTTTAATAAGTTAATAGAGTAAATGATAGAATTGTTATTATCATCAAATCTATGTAATTCAGATTATGATTTGATATCCACTCTAACAATTATTTTTACACAATAATTTGAATCTAAAATAAACAATCAATATTCATAATAAAAATAATAGATTTAATAATCTTATAAACAATTTCCATTAACTTTTATTTATAGATTTTTGAAAATTTTAAATCATCAATAAATTATCTTAAATAATCATTTATGAATATAAATATGTTAAATTTATATACTCTTATGAGGTTATAAAACAAGTAAACTCTTTAATGTTTTGATAAAATTTCCATCCTTTGGGAAAGGCCTAATAATTCTTTTCTTTCCTAATGAGATATATAACTAAGACATCAAACATGGTAAATGGGGATTTAAAGAGAATTCACTCTCATGGTGAAGTATATGTGCTTATATAATTAAAATATAATGCTAAATCACATAGATACATAAAATTGTATAGGTATCCAAAAAATAATTATTTTGTAAAAAACATCATAGAGTGGTTTTTAAATTTTAAATTATTTAAAAAAGTTTGTGTAGTTTTATTTAAATATATTTATTTTATTTATATATCAAAAACATATTTTTTATATTAAAAAAAATTGATATTAAAAATATATATTTTTAATATTTTTTATTAAAATTAAAAATGATTTTTTAAGTACTTAATTGATTTTAAACATAATTTTTGAAATACATTTTATAAATGTTTTTTAT
>JZKD02S2020963.1:305324-328472 GCA_000966675.3 Picea glauca
TATATATAACATGCATATCTAATGAATTTAAAAATAATAACAAAAAATTACTGCTACCATACAGACTCCTGTGGAATTGACAGTAATTCATACATGAAATGGAACACATGATAACATTGCAAGAATCACAGACATGCACAACATACATAATTAAGCATAGAGATGATACTTATATTTTACTGGAGAAAAATCGCCAACTGCGTGCAGACCTTCCACGAACCTCCCAGCCTTAGACCACGCTGCTCATCACGCTCAGCAGTGGTCATCGCCGAGCTGGGACTAAGCTCCACCCAGGGCAAAGGAATCCTAGACTAGGCTGAGGTTACAGAAACCTACACATTGCAACTGGAAGGATTCTATCCAAGAGCCTACTTATGCCCAATACTCACAGACTCTCATTGCCCACATGCCTATTCCACCCCAAGAATATGCACCTTCATTGTTCCACAGTCCATCACCTTCTCCAGTTCCCTTTCAGGGTCTTTGCAATAGGCCAGATCGAGAATTCTCAGAGCTTTGTAGCTGGTGCTGGACTCTCTCTAGGAGTAAATCACTTCCCAACAAACTCTCTCACCTGGAGAGGGATGCTCACAGGCTTGACAACCTGTCTCTTCAACCACGGGCCTGAAAAACCACTTCTTCAACCAACTTCAACTCAATTCCAGCAAGTGAGGACAATAGAAAAGGTTTAATATGTCTCAGGGAATGGAAGAAACCACAATTTGGTAAGGCACAACACGGTTTTGCCAAGTACAGATATGTTGGGATTCACAAGAAAACATAGGTCAGTTTCCCCAATTATTAGTTTTAGAGGTGTGTCCAAGATGTCGAGGTCTACGATGGAGGCCCGATAAGTGAGGCGAAGGATCGGAGAATGGGGAGAGAACCCCCCAATGAGATGAATTTCCATCTTTAACTGCATGCACCCAGGTCGAAACCTATCTTCCTAGAGCTGCATGCACTCCATTTAGCACTCGTTCCCTTTCCCAGGAACTTAGCATAACTGGGTTTATTTTCCCACTTTAGTATTTTCATTTTCATGAATACATTATAATATTCCCCTTGGGTTAAGCCCTCTAGCTTAGCCCCTATTTCCCATCCTCTCATTCCCATCCCTTTCCCTACCTAGTTGACATTTGTCCCCCATCACTCTTTCTTCATGGTCGGTCTACATGAAGCGATGTATAATTTTTATTAATGATCTGCATAATTACATATACAAAAATCAGGCTTATTGGCCTTAACATCCAGGATGTTCGGCCTATAACACATAAGCCTACCATCTTATCAACACTTGGCTCACCAGCCTACAAACATCAATACATTTCATAGGGGCTTGACCTAGGGTATTACAATCCCCTCCCCTTATCTTTGCACTGTCCTCAGTGCAACTCATTTACATAATATCAACAAGATTTTCAAAATCTTAAAAAAGATGTGGGTACTCTGCCCGCATAGAATCCTCATGCTCCCATGTCACATCCTCAGGACCGTACCAGGCCCACTAGACCTTTACAAGCCCTATGGATCGATTCCGGAGCTATTTTCTCTTCCTGTCCAATATGCGCACCGGATGCACTTGCAAGACGCCTTGTTGTTCCACCTAAATCACATTCCAATCAATAACATGATTAGCATAAGGTATGTATTTCTTAAGAAATGAAACATGAAACACAATATGTACAGTCATGGATGCAGGAAATGCAAGAATATATGCAACTGGTCCAATCCTTTCTAGGATTTCAAATGGCCCACAATATCTGACTGCCAACTTGGAATAGTTTCCCAACTTCAAGGAACTTCTGTTGGATTTCACTTTCAAGAAAACATGATCACCGACTTTAAACTCCCTATGGGTTATTTTGTTATCAACATACCTTTTCTTTCTGTCTCGGGAAACCTTCAAATTTTGCTTAATCTTCAATATTTGCTCTTCCATTTCCTTGAGAAAATCTGTCCCAATTATTGCTCTATCAGCTGGGTTGTCCCAACTTATTGGTGTGTTGCACTTTCTGCCATAAAGTGCTTCAAACGGGCTCATCTTCAGTGATGCTTGATACCCATTGTTGTAGGAAAATTATACCAAGTGTAGGTAGTCTTCCCATTTAGATGGTTTGTCCATCACATACATCCTTAGCATGTCCTTTATCACTTGGTTCACCCTTTTTGTTCTCCCATCAGACTCAAGATAATAGCCTATGCTGAAGTTTATATTCGTTCTGAACCCTTTGAATAACCCTTTCTAGAACTTTGAGGTGAATTTCGGGTCTTTGTCAAACACAATTGTCTTGGGAATGCCATGCAATCATGCTACTTCCTTCATATGGATATCTGTAACATTAACTACCTTGTGAGTAGTTTTCAATGGAATAAAATGGGTGGATTTCGTAAGCTTATCCACCACCACCATGATGGAATCATGTTGCTTGCCGGTTCTGGGAAATCCTGTGATGAAATACATTGTCACCACTTCCCACTTCCACTCGAGAATGGGAAATCGTTGTAGCAACCCAGCCGAGTGGCTATGCTCATCCTTGAACCTTTGACATTCTAAGCATTTAGCTATGTACTCAACAATCTCCTGCTTCATGCCTAGCCAATAATATTGTCTCTTGACTACTGGAATTGTTTTCTAATATCCTGGGTGCCCAACATAAGGCACATTATGCATTTATTTCAAGATCATAATTCTCAATTCCTGGAAATTAGGTACATAAATTATGTTTATGTACAAGAGTGTTCCATCAACTTCCAATTTATAATCTTCCACTTTCTGTAGCATCTTACTTTGTTGTAGCTTTGTCACCAATTCCATGTACTGCAAATCTGCATTTGCATCTTCCAAAATTCTTCCTTTAATATCAGTTTGATACATGCTAATGGTTGTAGCATGTAGTTCATGCACTCTTCTGCTAAGTGCATCAACCACTTTGTTCTCCTTTCCTCTGATATGCTTGATATCAAAGTCATACTCACAAAGGAATTCCAACCATCTACTCTTCCAAACATTCAAGGTTGGCTGATCAAACAAATACTTCAGACCATTATGGTTTGTCCTCAGTACAAACCTCCTTCCCATGAGGTAGTGCCTCCATTTATTCAGGGCGTGCACTATGGATGCCAACTCCAAATCATGAGTTGCATAGTTCTTTTCATGATCCTTTAGCTTTCTGTATTCATAACATACCACAAACCCATTCTGATTGAGGACTCCCCCCAGTCCTTCTTTGCATGCACCTATACACACTACAAAATATTCATTCAGATATGCAATCTTCAGAATTGGAGAACTGGTTAACAGTTGCTTCAATTGTTGGAAGCTTCTCTCACATTCTTTTGTCCATTAAAATTTCTTCCCCTTCCTTTGCGAGGAAGTGATGGGGTGAGCTATTCTTGAGAACCCTGCAATGAACCTTCTATAATAGCCAGCTAGACCCATGAAGGATATGACTTCTGTCACATTCTTAGGTGTTGACCATCCTCTAATGGCCTCTATCTTCTCAGGGTCCACTCCTATCCCTTCCCTTGAAATGATATGTCCCAAATAATGGATCTTCTTTTGATAAAATGAGCACTTGCTCAATTTGGCATACAGTTGGTGCTCTCTTAGCACCTGTAACACCATCCTCAGATGATGTTCATTCTCTTTCTCTAACTTGGAATACACCAGGATTCCATCCAAAAATACTATGACAAACTTGTCTAGATATTCTCTGAACACGTCGTTCATTAGGATCATGAAAACAACGGGTGCATTTGATAACCCAAATGACACCACTGTGAATTCATAATGACCATACCTTGTTCTGAAGGCAGTCTTACTGATGTCTTCATCCTTTATCCTTACCTGATGGTACCTTGACCTAAGATCTATCTTCAAAAATATCTTTGCATCCTTCAATTGATCAAAGAGATCATCAATCCTTGGCAGAGGATACTTGTTATTTACAGTCACTTTATTCAACTATCTGAAATAAATGCACAATCTCAATGTCCTCCTACCTCAACCATTCTATTCTGTCTAAAATATGGCTATCCTTGAGGACTGCTTCTGAAAAAGGGAGGCTTGTTTCCCTTCTGCCTATGCTCTTTCTTGATCTTCTTCTTGTCCTCCCAAGCCTTCTAGAAAGTGGGATTTTATTTTTTCTAATCATACAAGCATTTTTATCTCCTTCTAGTTTCTTCCATAGTTTTAGGATCGACATACTAGATCTTGTCACTAATGAAAGATGGCAGTCCACTAAAATATCTATGAATTTTGACAGTCTCATCTTTGATGAAAGTAACATACTTCAACAGCTCTAGAAACATTCTTTCGTACTCATCTATTGTCATGTTACCCAGCTTGAGTTCAAAGAACTCTTTCATCTTTTTGTCATAGTATCTCTTAGTTAAGTATTTATTTTCAAAGTGTTTCTTGAATTCCTTCCAAGTAACGTTTTTTTTTCCTTAATATGCTGCACCTGCACAAGTTGGTCCCACCACATGGATGCCTTTCCTTTTAGTTGATACATTGCAATTCTCCCTTCTGCATGAGAGGAGTAATTATTCAGTTGAAAATATTTCCTCATGCCAAGAAGCCATGTCTCAGCATCTTCTTCCTTCTTCTGCTCTCCATCAAATGTAGGAGGTTTAATCTTGTTCATTTCTCCCTTCAGTTCATCCACTCCATCTCTCCTCTTCTTTCTGGTAGGAGATGGACTTGAACTATTGTGTGCCCTCCTCTTGGAATGTCCTTGGGAGTGATGGTGGTTTCTGCTAACACTCCTTGATTTTCTCTTCTCATTAGGGAACCTGTGACTTCCTGATTTACCGGAGTCACTCCCCTTATCCAATTTCCTTTCTATTCTTTCCAGGATCTGTATCAACTTTATGTTGAATTATCCCTATTGTTCCTGAATTTCATGAGATTTTTGTTATCTTCTCGGTGAGTCTGGACATCTTTCTACAATATTTCAATATTTTCATCATGTTTCCTTCCTTAACTAACTCTTCTCCATGCCCATTGGATTTTAATCCTTCTTTATCCAACTGATCATTTATTCCTCTAATTTCGTCCTCCAAACTGTAAGCTTCCTATGCATCCCCCATTTCTATACACTTTGTGTTGATCCTTATATGATTTAGTTGTTTTTTAACTCTGCAAAAACAATGTGCATTCAATTGAAATTGTCAAGCCATTAGTCCTTAACAATTTCCACAATATTCCTAAACCAATTTGATTCAAAGAAAGATTTCAGATTTCATTTTGTAGTTCTTGATCAATCAAGAATCCCTGCATATATTTTCTTTCTAAGCACTGCACTGTTCTTCAATAATTTCCGAGCACTAGCCCCATTCTCTCATCCCCCAACCCATGCGACCACAAGTTTTGGCCCGACGCTAGGTCGATGGTGCTTATTCTGGACTTCGGGCCTCCAACTTTTAGAAGTCTGGCTTCAGAAGTTCCTAAATCATTTCTCTCCAAGGTGTTGATCTTCTGGAGTAAACCTCCACTTGTCACATGTCTTTCAACATATTGATGGTTGTCAATCATTCAACACTTTGGGCTTCAGGGGTTTGTGGCCCACCCATTCCATTTTCCTCCAGAGTGTCCTTCCTCCGGCGTTAGTCTCCTATCACCATGCATCCGCTGGCTTAGGATTTCGATGTTTGAGAACTATCATGTCACATCACTTAATGCCTTTCAATTTGTGGGGGCACGCATCGACGGTTTGGAGTAACCCACCTTTCACCCCGCAATTCTTCTGACCCTGACACATAACCCCTCGGTGAAACCATGGTTTGGATTGTGGGATTTCCTTGGGAAATTAACTCCCGTGCAACTTGGGTCCCCGCAATGCCTACTGGTCATCGATCTTTGTGTATGGTGATCAATGCTAGTGTGGGCCCACTAACCATGCTCAAATGGAGTGCCACGTGGAGGAATACTAGCGGTTGACACATGGCCCAATCATATGGGTGAAACATGTCACCTTCCAAATGGAATTTAAATATTTGATGGGTCCAAAACCCACTAACACATGGCACACATACCATGTGTCCACATCATTCCTGATGACATCATCATGCCACGTCACTCCAGAATTTCAGGCTTCGGAATTTTTTACGCCTGCTTCCTTCTAGTCTCTCGAATTCTGAATTTCCAAACTTCTTACCCTCCAGGTCCATAGAGTACAACTTTCCACAATCCAGGTGGGGGCACATGGCAGGTATAGGAGAGGTCCATGTCACCTCCAGGTGACATCATCATGAATCACTACTTCGACTCTTTGGAGCTTCGGGCTTAGAGAGTTCTCACCTAAACACATACTAATTCTCCCGAACGTTGAAATCTCGAACAAGCAAATCTTTTGACATGTGTCCCTCTTGACGGATGGTCTGGATTACTCTAGATTTCGAAGCTTCAAGAGTTCTCTTTCCTTCATACAACATCGTAACTTACACCCTTCGCTTGATCCAATGGTTCTGGTCCAACTTCGGCCCAATCCAACGGTTGAGCTCTTCTCCCTAGATCTATAGTTTAGATCTAGATTTTGGGACTTCGAGGCTTTGGCCTCTTCCGCTCTATAACACATACTTCGCCGAAGTCCCAAATTTTGAAGGACTTGCAGATTAACCCTCCTGCACTTCTCTTCGGGCCTTCAACTTTTAGAAGTTTGGCTTCAGAAGTTCCTATTCTGGACTTCGGGCCTCCAACTTTTAGAATTCTGGCTTCAGAAGTTCCTAACTCCTTTCTCTCTAGGGTGTTGATCTTCTAGAGTAAACCTCCACTTGTCACGTGTCTTTCAACAGATTGATGGTTGTCAATCATTCAACACTTTCGGCTTCGGGGGTTTGTGGCCCACCCATTCTGTTTTCCTCCGAAGTGTCCGTCCTCTGGTGTTAGTCTCCTATCACCATGCATCCATTGGATTAGGATTTCGATGTTTGAGAACTATCATGTCACATCACTTAATGCCTTTCAATTTGTGGGGGCATGCATCGACGATTTGGAGTAACCCACCTTTCACCCCGCAATTCTTCTGACCCTGACACATAACCCCTCGGTGAAACCATGGTTTGGATTGTGGGATTTCCTTGGGAAATTAACTCCCGTGCAACTTGGGTCCCCGCAATGCCTACTGGTCGTCGATCTTGGTGTATGGTGATCAACGCCAGTGTGGGCCCACTAACCATGCTCAAACGGAGTGCCACATGGAGGAATACTAGCGGTTGACACATGGCCCAATCAGATGGGTGACACGTGTCACCTTCCAAATGGAATTTCAATATTTGATGGGTCCAAAACCCACTAACACATGGCACACATACCATGTGTCCACATCATTCCTGATGACATCATCATGCCACGTCACTCTAGAATTTCAGGCTTCGGAAATTTTTACGCCTGCTTCCTTTTGAATTTTGAATTTCCAAACTTCTTTACCCTCAAGGTCCATAGAGTACAACTTTCCACAATCCAGGTGGGTGCACATGGTAGGTATAGGAGAGGTCCATGTCACCTCCAGGTGACATCATCATGACTCACTACTTCGGCTCTTCGGAGCTTCGGGCTTAGAGAGTTCTCACCTAAACACATACTAATTCTCCCGAACGTCGAAATCTCGAACAAGCAAATCTTTTGACATGTGTCCCTCTTGACGAATGGTCTAGATTACTCTGGATTTCGAAGCTTCGGGAGTTCTCTATCCTTCATACAACATCGTAACTTCCACCCTTGGCTTGATCCAACGGTTCTGGTCCAACTTCGGCCCAATCCAATGGTTGAGCTCTTCTCCCTAGATCTACAGTTTAGATCTAGATTTTGGGACTTTGGGGCTTTGGCCTCTTCCGCTCTATAACACATACTTCGCCAAAGTCCCAAATTTTGAGGGACTTGCAGATTAACCCTCCTGCACTTTTCTCTAGATATGACGGTCGAGAATTTTCCTCCTTCTCTTGAACAGATTCCAATGACCCACATTACTTTGCGGCCCAATACCATGTCTGTTGTGGTTTTATAATACCTCTACACCTCCTGATCTTCATTACACGGCTAAGGTAACCTCTTGACACTCGAAATGATCTGAGGCTCGAAATTTCTTCTTCTTGACACAATTTCCCTCTAAAACCTTGGTTCCAATGATCACTTATTCATCCCATCCAAGCTCAGTGCTTGAACCGTGGCTCTGATATCAGTTTGTAACGTCCCCAACCCTTCAACCTGTCACCTCGGGGAACGCCACTGTGAAATTTCACTTTAATTTTGTCCTTATGTTTGGATACCATTTTGTGGCATCCCCGGAATACACACACACACACACACACACACACACATATATATATAAATATATAAATATATATATATATATATATATATATATATATATATAACATTTCTAATGAATTTAAAAACAATAACACATAATTACTGCTACCATACAGACTCCTGTGGAATTGACATTAATTCATACATCCAATGGAACACATGATGGCATTGCAAGAATCACATACATGCACAACATACATAATTAAGAATAAAGATGATACTTATCTTTTACTAGATAAAAACCACCAACTGTGTGCAAACCTTCCACGAACCTCCTAGACTTATACCACGCTACTCATCATGCTCAGCAGTGGTCACCCCCGAGCTGGGACTAATCTCCACCCAAGGAAAAGGAATCCTAGACTAGGCTGAGGTTACAGAAAACTGCACAGTGCAACTGGAAGGATTCTATCCAAGAGCCTACTTATGCCCACTACTCACAGACTCTCATTCCCCACATGCTTGTTCCACCCTAGGAATATGCACCTTCACTGTTCCACATTCCATGGGTTTCTCCACATCCCTTTAAGGGTCTCGGAAACAGAACAGATCAAGAATTCTCAGTGCTTCATAGATGGTGTTGGACTCTCTCTAGGAGTAAATCACTTCCCAACAAACTCTCTCACTTGGAGAGGGCTTCTCACAGGCCTAACAACATGTCTCTTCAACCACAAGCCTCACAACCTTGTTCTTCAACCAACATAAACTCAATTCCAGCAAGTGAGGACAATAGAAAAGGTTCAATATAGCTAAGGGAATGCCAACAAACAAAATTCGGTAAGGAACAACATGGTTTTGGCATGTACAAATATGCTGGGATTCACAGGAAAACACAGGTTGGATTCCCCAGTTACTAGTTTTAGAGGTGCGTCCAAGATGTTGAGGTCCATGATGGAGGCCCAGAAAGTTAGGTGAAGGATCGGAGAATGGGGAGCGAACCCCCCAATGAGCTGACTTTCCATCTTTAACTGCATAGGCCCAGGTCAACACCTGTCTTCCTGGAGCTGCATGTACACCATTTAACACTCATTCCCTTTCTGAGGAACTTAACATAACTGGGTTTATTTTCCCCACTTTAGTATTTTCATTTTCAGGGATATATTATAATATTCCCCTTGGGTTAAGCCCTCTAGCTTAACCCCTCTTTCTTAGCCTCTCTGTCCCATCCCTTTCCCTACCTAATGGAGCTTCGTCCCCCATCACTCTTTCTTCGTGTTCAGTCTACACACAACGATGTATAATTTTTATTAATTATCTGCATAATTGCATATACAAAAATCAGGCTTATTGGCCTTAACATCCAGGATCTTTGGCCTATAACACATAATCCTACCAGCTTATCAACACTCGACTGACCAGCCTACAAACATCAGTACATTTCAGAGGGGCTTGACCTAGGTTATTACAGGTGGGAGAGAGAGGGGGGAAGATAATGGTGGTATAGAAAGAGGAATGGAGAGAGGGGAAAAGGCGATGAGAGAGAGAAATATGTGAAGGGGGAGAGAAGGGGGGGGTAGAGTGGTAGTGTGTGTGTGTGTGTATGTGAGAGAGAGAGAGGGGGGGAGAGAGAGAGAAGGGTAGAGAGGGAGGGAGAGGGAGAGATAGAGAAGTATATAGGGATAGAGAGAGAGGGAGAGGGGAGAGAGAGGGAGACGTAGGGGAAAGAGAGATTGCTATAGCGGGAAAACCCCTCTACGGAATACACCAAGGGTCTAAAGTGTAGGCAAAGAAAACTGTCTAAAGTCTCCTACTTTTAATCAATATCCCAACATTACCCCACAATCATACATAAAAGACAAGAGAGAGGGATCTAGTAGGCCTACCTTAAAATCCACGTCTGGTGTCGATCCCTTTGTTCTTGGTTGTTTCCTGACTGCAAGTCTCCTCCCAAGCCTGACCTGCATTCATCAAAATACAAACAAGAAAGTACAAGCATGCATTCTACATAAGGATTATTGGGTTAGACATCATAAACAAGAAATATCAACAAATCATATAAGTTTGAGATGTCATTTGGCGGAACGAAAAAAGTACTTCTTTATATTAATCTCACAAAAATTCACTTACAACATGAGACCGACACTGCTCCTTGAACTTGGTCCTGGGCTCCTCTTCACCATGCACCAACTGCTTCCACATATTCTTCTCCTCTTCAGTTCTCTCTTAGGGAAATGGTAAGGGATTTACAATTGGGGCAAAGGGGGATTGATAAAATTGGCAGCGTTTCTTTGCTCTCATGCTTCTCCTTGCAATGGGACCCCAACCCCTTCTTTTATAGGCCAAAAGGGATAGTAATAGTTGGGGTGAATGGCTATGGGAAGTCAAACGGTTAAGTAATGGCTTGGAAACCAATATCCTATGCAATTTCCCATTTTTCGCGATATTTGTGAGTGTACAAGGGTTGTAGTGGGTCAGCAGGCATGTGTACGCGGTCAATAGTGGTGCAAGGCATGTATAACTTCAAAGAAATGGTTTTTTGAAGAGCTTGTTCAGTGATGGCTTGGCAAAGATAGTAAGTTAGATGGCCTGATGCCAGGTATGCATGTCTGGTGAAATTTAGGGTTATAACAGATGCCCCCTAATGTGTGAGGTCAGAAGAGCATCTGATGGCCGAAATACATTACAAATCTTTACCACTATACGACGCGAGTGAGCCTAGGGACAAGAGTTCAGCAGGTGCCATCTGCAAAAATAACAACTTGTCTCACTGAGGTAGGAATACCCATGCTTCAGATGAAATAAAATCATGGTTGCCAATCAAATACACTGCAGATCCATGTCATATACATATATAAAGTGTAGCTGTGAGCAGTACACAGTGGATCTACATCTCAAAAATAAAAAAATATACATGTATAGTATCCATCTTCAAGAAGCCAATGATGCCCGATGGTTGGAGATGAGGTCTTCATAGCTCAAGCAACAACTTCAAAATATTAAAAACTTGGGTAGGACTGTAATATGAGTGTACAAATTCACTACCCAAAGGTCTTCGACGACTCATCGGGAACAGACAAGAGGATCTTGATTATTAGGAATAGAACTTCATTGATTTTGAGCAAGGACTTGATTTGTCTTTCGGGGTGGCCAGGCATGAGGACAAGAGACAAACTACAGAAGGGCTGACTCAAGTTTAGTAAGACTTCCCTTGGAAAAAAGCACAAAAAAAGATGAGACTCAGAGAGCATGGCATTGACATAAGTTCATGATGCAGGAGGCAACACGAACTCTCCAAATGTTTAGAAGGGTAACCAAATGGAGGAGGACACAACTCTATGCAGCGAGAACAACTTCCTAAGGTTATATTGAATTGTAGAGCTTGACGAACAAACAAAAGGATGTGCTTTGTCCAAGAGCGACTCATTGTGCTATCAACAAAAATAAAATACTTTTCCCTTCCTCTTTTGCGGGTATATTTGATTTTTTTGTCTTTTTCAATAATTTTGGAAAGTTTTGAAAAAGAATAAAGAATGCTACGTTACAAAGGAGGATCGAGTGTCATAGACATACTAGTTCCAAGTGCAAGGAACACATTGATTCTCAGAGCAATGGGACATATGCAGGAAAAGGGCACTCGAGAAAAATCCTCCATGGATCAAGGTGTCAAGACGCAGAGGCAAAGTGCTACAAGGCTTGCGTATGCGGCATACTTTTAGATGGTTCAGTTGAGAGAAACATGGAGCCAGCATTAGGCCAAATACATAGGAATGCAAATGCGATTAATAAGACACAATGATAATGTCCTTCGATGTAATTTTAAAGAGCCCAGAGAAGGTAAGCTCGACAGTTTTTCATTTTTAGAGAGTCTGAAAAAGCGTAAAAGGAGATTCCACTGGGGTACGTTTTTCGAAGGTATTCTAGTCGGCTTGAAAAAGGGGTAAACTAGCACCAAAAAGATGTCTATTCAAAACCATTTTAACGAGTGAGACAAAGACAATACCACTCGGAAATTTTTTCATATTTAAGGAGTCTGAAAAAATCTTAACTATGGACTCTGTCATGGATGTTCTTCTTGACCAATTTAACGAGTGTGAAGAAACAAGGTCACTCGGCCATATTTTCAATTTTAGGGAGTCTGAAAAGAGCTTAACTATGGACTCCGTCAGGGATGTTCTTCTTGACCAGTTTAACGAGTGTGAATAAACAAGGTCACTCGACCATCTTTTCAATTTTAGGGAGTCTGAAAAGAGCTTAACTATGGACTCCATGGGGGTTTATTTTTCATAGATTTAGTCCCTCAGGCCTAAAAAAGGGTTAAAATTATCCCTGAGAGTACTCTTCTAGAGAACCAGGGCTCCTAGAGTATACCTTTGTTCTTACTTTTGACCATCTGGACCGAAAAAGGGGTAAACTACCGTCGGACAGACGTGCCTTCAAATTTCAGTTTAGCGAGCGTGAAGGGAAACAATATTGCTCGACAATCTTTTCATGTTTAGAGGGTTTGAAAAGGGCTTAAAAGAAGAGTCATTGTGTTTTGGGAGTCTCGAGTGTGAGGTCAAGAGTGATAATGAAACATGAAAATGAGGCTCAAACTCGTAATCAAGAAAAACTACTAAGGACTCCCGAGCCTATAGTCATTAGTGATGGCATGGACACCAAAATGCAACCAGGATCTACCTAGGGAATCCATGTGAAGGTAGGCTCTACCACTAAATTACGACACTTCCAGAGCAGGAGTGAGGGTTCTGTGTCACAGTTCAGTGGGGTCGATCCTATGGCAAAGAGAAAAATACGACGAGGTGCAACAAGTGGAGGTGGAATCCTATCTTACAAGCACAAAGTTGGAAAAATGATTTTTTACCAAAAGACCTTTAAAAATGACCTAACTCTCAAAAAAATTCCCAAATACCCAAAGTAACACTTATCGTAACATCCCCCGAGAAACTCAAGAACCATAGTAAACGATTTTCAAGCTAGAAAAAATGACAAAAGGGTCCAAAAAATGACAAAAAGGGGCTAATAGGTCTATAAATAGAATGATGGTAGCTCAGTATCACCATTGTAACTTGAGAATTGACTAAAAGTCAAAAAACACCCCTTTGTTGAAAGAGTTGATTCTGGGAGCTTCAGTGGACGAAAAGCACTTCCGTTTAGACCAAGTAAGTTCATACTAACCTCTCTTGTATTTCCATCTTTCATTTTTTCATTTATTTTTGTTTTTTGGGGGTCGCTGACCTTTAAAGAGGCTAGCCTTGCATGTACGCAGGTTGTCCAAGCACAACCCACATGTACACGTGGGAAGAAGATAAGATGCCCGCATGTGCATGCGACTGTCCCCAAGACAAATCACATACACCCTTCAATAAGTGAGAAAAAATGAAAATGCAAGATTTAACTCTCCATTGATTTGTTTTTGCAGGATGTATGTGCATTAGAAAGAGAGGGAGCATGAGGACATTGATTTTTTGGTCTCTGAGGACCCTGTTGCTATCGTTGTTTTTCACAATGTGGGTTTCTAAAGTTCTTCCAATGTCCGTTTATTAGGGCACAACCCAGGTTGCTAAATTCATTGATAGATTACTGGCATCCTGACGCAGAGGCATTCATGCTCAAGGGGCAGTCATTGAATCCAATGATTGAATATATTTAATTCCTGACTGGTCTCTCAAGGAGAGGGGATCCAGTCAACTTGCGCACTTTTCCCCCGGGGCCACACAACATCGAGGAGTTGATTGGGCTCCATTGTGAGGATGGTACTGAGAAAATAGGTTCTCAAGTGCCTATACATAAGATCAACAACCTATCACTCAAATTGATAGTTCTACTTATTGGGCAGACACTGGATCCGCAACTTTACATCAGGCCTTCTGGGCGCACATGCATTGTGTGGTACAATTCCTAAATTCACAAATTTTTGACTGGAGTACCACCATGCTGGATTGCATGAAGAGACAGATAACAGAGTGTCGGATACGGGAGCACCATAACTTTGGGTTTGGGACCGTTTTGTGCTCCTTTTTCTTTGAGAGGGTACCTAGTCTCAATCCTCGAGAGACTATACGAGGGCACGAGGCCTCTCTCCCAGTGCTATGCAGATGGGCGATTTTGTTTCTGTGATGGGGGGGAGGGAGTACCATTGAGGCTTTTGATGACAAGTTTTTTGACTGGTGGGCATGACAGATTTCGGCAATAGAGGAATACCCCTATGCTGGGATCAATTTTTCTAGGGATCTTGACATGCCTTTACCTCCTGGAGCGGAGCGAGGAGAGATGGGTAAGTTTTCTTTTCAAAGTTATTTAATTTTTATGTCTTTTGTATATATATCAATTTTTTTGTATACCTCCTAAAGATAACAACTGGCCCTAAGGTGTGAAAATCACCCAAGTTGCCGAAGCAAGCCTCCGAGTGTGCAGGCTAGTATCGTCCGCAAACCCAACGAACACCTCTGATTCACCTAACATCTGCCACAGTGAAAATGATGACATAAAAAATGACATGTTCATAAAACCAAAAAGACAAAAACTAAAAAGAGAATGTACAGGACTATACATATGTTACAAGAATTCACCCAAGGCGACCCACCTACGAGTAATAGTTCTTTAGGTAGAGCCCATTTCCAGGCTCCTCCAAAGCATTTCCCTCAAATTCCACCAGACGATAATCACCCTTCTTTAGAACCTCCTTCATGATGAAAGGTCTGAACCACATAGGTTTGAACTTGCCTGCCCCCAGGGGGTCCTTATCTTGATCATAGACTAGGACAAGGTCTCCTTTAGAGAAAATCCGAGGACGGACGGATCGATCATAATGAAACTTGAATTTTTTTTTGGGAGCCTCGCTCGCCAAGGCTACATCCTGACGCTACTCATCGAGCTACTCAAGATATAATAAATTCTCTTCAAGTGATGAAGTGTTTGGCAATAACTGTACTGCCAATTTAGAGAGGGGATCTGACACTCTATAGGCAAGAAAAATTCAATCCTATAAATGAGTTGAAAAAGTGAGAAACTGGTTGCAGTATTAACAGATGTTCAGTAGGCCCATAATGCGAAATACAACATCAAATGCCAATTTGACCTGGCTGAATCGATTGTTCGTTGTAAGATAGTCTTCAAGGATTTATTCACAGCTTCCACCTGACCATTTTCTTTTGGGTAGTAGGGTGATGAATGTTCTTGCCTCAACCTAAGATTTGATGTTAACTCGGACATCATTTTGTTTTGAAAGTGACTTCCATGGTTAGTGAAAATCTCTCTCGAGATGCCAAACATTGCTATTATCTGGTTAAAAAAAAAGAGAGTTGCAGTCTTGCCATCATCTTTAAACGTTGTCATAGCTTCGACCCACTTTGTGAAGTAGTCTAATGCTACGATGATATAATGGTTCCCCCTTGCAGAAGGAGTGTTGCATGTAGCTTAATCAATCCCCCACTTGGTGAAGGGACCAACTGTAATGATGGGAAATAAGGGAGCGAGGTGTGCCCTCATCTTCCAAGAGAATATCTAACACGGGTGGCACTTCTTGACCGATTCAACACAATCTTTGATTAATGTTGGCCAAAAGTAACCGGATCGTAGAATATTTTGGTCTGTTGCCAACCCAGAAAAATGACTGCCACATGATCCAGTGTGGCAATCGTTAAGTACGTTTTCCGCTTCTTCATGGGTGAGACAATGGTGAAGGATGAAATCTACACCTTGAGGATACATAGTGTCCTCGAGTATGAGATATTTTTTGTCCTGATGGCATATACGACGATGCTCATCATGAGAAGTAGAGGTAGGGAACTTCAAAGTCTAGAGATAGACTAGTATATCTCCGTACCAGGGGTCCGAAGACGTGATCAAAAACATGTCTCCTTGAATAGGAGACTCCTCAGGGATAACATCTCCTGATTCGACCAGAAGATCCAAGATGAGTTCCGCAAAGACCAACGACTTCTTGGACTTCACCAAAACAAAATCCAAGTCGAATTCCTGGAGGATAAATATCCATCTACTGATCTTTCTTCCAATTACACATTGTGTCAACATGTATTGAAACAGATTCACAATGGCAACGACGGTGGTCTTGCGAAACAATATGTAATGACGGAACCATTGGATAGCATGGACTGTTGCCAATGCAAGTTTTTCAACGTGGGAATAATTGAGTTCCGGTCCAATGAGACCTCCGCTCAGGTAATAAATCACATATTCTAAGAGCAAATCATCCTCTTGAACCAAGACCATACTGATGGTCGACTCTGCAGTGGCCAAGTACAATAATAAATCTTTATTATAATTGGGTGGCCGCAGTAGAGCGGTAGAAGTAAGGGTGCATTTCAATGCTTCGAAAGAGCATTGAGCGGCTTCGTCCCAATGAAAAGGACTGTCCTTCTTTAGTAAACACATGAAATCCTTTTTGATCTTGGCATAGTTTGCGATGAAATGTCGTAAGAAGTTCACTTTTCCCTGTAGACTTTGAAGCTGAGGGACTGTGCATGGGAGAGGCAACTGAACTATCACCTCAACCTTAAGAGGATCAACCATGATCCTTGTTGTTGAAACTATGAAACCTAACAAACGACCCAATGTGACGCAAAAACTGCATTTGTTTGGATTCAAGCGGATCCGATAGCAGTGACATCGCTAAAATATAAGTTGGAGGTGTGCGGGATGATCAGCTCTCTTGCGAGATCGTGACGCTAAATCATCGAGATAAGCCTTGAATATGTGTTTGATATCGTGGAAAGAAAAATACATGGCCCGATGAAACATAGCTCCAACATTTTTCAGACCAAAAGTCATATTCCGATATGCAAATGTACCCCATTGACAGATGAAAGCAGTTTTGTGTTGGTCTTCGGGCTTGATTTGTATCTGATTATATCCCGAAAAACCATCCATGAAAGAAAAGGCTTCGCAACCTATGCATTCATCGACTATTTGGTCAATAAATGGTGTGGGGAAATTATCCTTTGGATAGGCCTTGTTCAAATCATGGAAGTTTGTACATACGCGAATCGTACCCTGTTTTTTGTTGACTAGAATGAGATTTGACACCCATTGAGTCAATTGGATGGGGTAGATGAAACCATCTTGGAGTAGTTTCTCTACTTCAACCTTAATAGTTGTTGTTTTCCTAGGGCTGTCTGGATGAAGCTTCTACCTAACCGGCTTAGCATCAGGATATGTCATGATTTCATGTTCGACAATTCTTGGATCTATGCCTCACATTTCCTCGTATGACCAGGCAAACACGTCGCAGAATTATTTAAATAAATTTGTGTAGATTTGAATCTCCTTGGGGGAGAAGTCGGCTTTAACAAAGATATTCTCCATGACGCCAGGGATTCTGGAGATATTGATGGTTATCATTTGAGAAATGGTTTCCATATTTCCTTCAGTGTAAACAGCGTGTGTAGCCAAAGGGTTGATAGGACAAACCTTATATCCAGTCATAGTTAGAGTGAATTCACTTGCTTCAATTCTTCTTAACTCTAGGAGGAAGTAAGATCTATGATGAAGATCATCCCAGGGCCTGTCCGGACTAGTCATTGCCTCAATGATCACCTCGTCTGATGGCAAGACTAAGTCTAAAGAATCAGTATCAGCGAGGGGACCTTGAGCCCATGTAGGCTCAAGAACTGGATCCAACTTCTATGCGGGAGTCATATTAGGGTTGGTGGAAGCTTGTTGAAATATAGAGTATGCAACTTCTGCTACGGAAAAAGGCATGGCCATGCCATGGTGCCCTATCCATTCCATCGTGGTTGATAGGGAAGGAAGAGTCCATAAATCATTAAAGTAATTCATGCGAAATGACAAGATTTGAAAGATTTCGGCCCTAGGCTCGTCGGGGACAATTGACATGAAATGGACATTGTCGGTCGGAGGCGGGTAATCAAAGGTACCCATCAAAGGTGGGCACAAACCAACCCCTACATTGACGATGTCGGGATGAGGGTTATCAATCATCGGGACCGTGGATACCCCTGATGAAGGGTCAGGACGGGAGAAGGATAACTGATCAATGGCGACGATCTGACCCTCGTGTGGAAACAACAAGACCTAGAAAACTATCGCGACCACTGCTTGCATAGCGTAGGTCCAACTCCTTCCTAACAAGATATTTTAGTCGAGAGATGCATCGACCACTTCAACTTCGACGCACACGATCTTCCCTCCTAACTGAACGGGAAAAGAGGGGATGATTCCATGTGGTCAGAACAAATGACCGTCGAAAGTGGTGAGAAGAGTAGGTGATGGAGACAAAACGAGTTGGCCAATGGCCTTCCAACATGCCAAAGACAACATGCATGTTGAGGTTCCCTCGTCAACCACCATGCGGAAAATGTTTCGAGTAAATTATTTCGTGGTGTAAGCCACTACTATCTGAAACACTACATGGTAAGGAAGACGAGGTTTTAAGTAGGTTGTATCAAGCATGATAGTTCTCGGATTGCAAGTCTCAGCAGATCCTAAGGTAGCTAATAGAGCCTTTCTCTGGGAAGGGCAGCTCTGGAGGACTTCCAAAGCAAACATCGCACAAGGGGTTTGTGACAAATCCTCCACCACAGAGTAGTTTTAGGTGGCCCTTGCATTTGGGTTGTGGGAAGATTTCTTGAACGCACCTTTGGGGATGCGTGTCATTGTTTCTCCCAACGTCTTCTCTATCTAGAGAGGAAGTGGTGGGTTTTCGGATTCTTTACTCTTCTCAGAGGTTCTTGGAATTCCATAGTCGCGTTTCCTAGTCGCTATATCAACACTACCTTTCATCATGTACACATTTGCAGATGAAGGATTACTCGTAGATGGAGGGGGTCCTTTACTGCCCCCTTCCGCGCTCAAAAAGGCTTGAGTCAAATTTTCTCCATGTGGAAATGGATTCGTTAATACTACAATTTGTTGCTATGTCAATAACTTCTGGGCCTCCGCAAGCTGAGGGCACTGGTGAGTCGGGTGGTCTTCCTTGAAAAGATTACATAGATACTTTGACTTCTTCTTTTCAGTATTTCCCCCGCCAACATTATCGGTATGTTTCTTATCCCCCCTTACCCTTCTTTTGTTGTTTATTCTTTCCTTCAGGCTGCTGGGTGGCCTTCGAGTTTATCGATTGCACACTATGTACATCTGAATTTTGGGTAGGGGGAACAACCGAACCAATGGCCTAGCTGGCCGCTATCTGTTGTATCAACAATTGTTGTAATTGATTTGACAGTTGATCAGCGGGATTTTTTTGCGCTGAACCAACAATACCATCGGCATTTGGTGTAGACCTCTGTCTAGTCTTTTCAAGTATCGACCGCGGTGCATCTAGCTAAACTTTGTAAAGTAAACCATATTGAGAGTAAATCAGTTCTAGTTGTTGGGATCTCATTATTTCATATTCCTCTGAAAACACCCCCGACGTTGCAACGTCTTTAGAAAACTAGGGTACCAAAGACTTAAGGAACCACTCAAGAAGGAATGTTGGTGGGACTGGCAATTTTATCAAACTCTTCCGGCGTCTCCATTCTTGGATGTGATATGATATATGGTCCTCTTTTGTCTGCTCAAAGTTGGCCAACAATTCGATGTCAGCGTCGTGATCTCAGAGATAATTGGAAATGATTTTAAAAATCCATTGCCAATTCGCCGAAGGAAGAGTATCTTGAGCGGTCGAGCTCAATGTACCATTTCGCAACACTCCCGATGAGAGTGTGTTGAAAAAAATGCAAATGGATGGAGTCATCTCTCAAAGAGTTGGACGAGCACCATAGATGGAAGGTAGTCACATGATCGCCTGGATCTTCGTTAGGCTTAGCCTCGAATTTGGAATGTCTGAAGGAAAATTGGTCGGCATAGGAGGCCAATGCAAATCATGACAGATGGGGTTGTTTAATAACCTTGTCAAGTCTGGCAAGTGCAGTGTTTCCAGAAAAGGTATTTTGGGTTGTTGATTATAACCAAGGAAAAAGGAGCCTGGAGTTTGGCTGGCACCGAGTTTCCAGGAAAATTTAGGTTGCTGGCTAGGGTTCTAGTAATAACCATGGTCGTGACCAGCGTACAGATTATGTGCTTGTTGAGATGTCATCGACTGATTTCCGTAATAGGATGAAAAGGGTTGGGCTTGTGTCACATTCCAAGGATTTTGGGAAGGTTTTCCCCCTGTCGATCCAACAGGCATAGGTGTTGAGCCTTGCCTAGGGTTCCATTGGCTATGGAAGGGGTTTCCCCCAGTCGACATCCCTGACGAGGGAACTGATCCCTGCCATGGATTCTGAGGTCCTTGTGAGGAAGGAAATCCTAAGTTTTCCCCCTGTGTAGGAATAGTACCCTTCATAGGATTTTGTTGTCCATAACCGAGGTTGCCCCTAGCCGAGATGGTAGCTGACGAGAAAGTGTTGTTACCAAACATGTTGAACAAAGAGAATAGTTTCAAACCTACCGACATGCTATAATAAGGAAGTCCTTGACTACCTTCTCCAAACGAAGTATGGTTTATGTTCGGCCCGGTGGAGTGATGGTGACAACTGTCGAGCGAAGGGGATGAAGGAGGTATATAAACCCCTCCATAAGGGAAAGCATTATAGGGAGTTGAAGTTCCCACCATAGATCCTTGCAGAGGAGCATTGGAGCTCCCTACCCCGAGACCTAAAGTATGTAGAGTGGAGTAAGAAAGTATAGTGATGGTATCGAAGCCAGGCATCCCGTATGAGAACGGAGGGCCTGTCAGAATCTAAGTGAAAGGAGCAGTGATCTCTGGCATAGACGGAATCATACCATTTCCCGACGTAGAGGTAGTCAAGACCATAGTGGCCTGGACTGGGGACGGTTGGTTAGGAGGAGAAACACCCCCTGTAGTGATAGACGTAGAGGAAATATGAGTATTGCCTGAAGAAGTAGTAGCATTTTTTTCCATCGTTGCTTGTGACACTACCTGAAGCTCGTAAGGTCGAACCTGTATGACAATGGGTGCCGATAGATTAGTGATTGGAGGGTTATACAGACCAAGATCTTCCACTCCGAGGTCAGAAATGATTGGTTCCCCTGGAATCAAATGTTCTCCTCTCAGAGAGTAGTCGAGTACAGTTTCCTATAACCTGGTCACCTCAAAAGACCCTTGCTAGTGTAGTTTTCTCCTTAGCGGTGGCGGGGGTGGTTCGAGATCAACCGGAGGTAGGCCCAAAAGCCTTCATGACCGATGGAGCTCCTTATCCTCCATTGTGTGAGAAGATCAAATACACAATAGGGCTTTCTATAATCGTTTTAAAAACCAACACTCACTAGGAAAATCTCCTATGAGATAAGACAAGCAGATCACTAGCTAGTTGGAAGAACAATTACACCAGCCAACACTAGAGCAACTTATCAGTGCAAGTGAAACTCAAATACGGAAGCACCCTCCAAGTATACTCTACAAAGTGTGGCCCGATGTCTGCCCTAGGTACCATGGTATACCCCCGCAGTCACCTGTGTAAGTCACTAAGATAAAGGCAACTAGGTTGCCAGTGCGTGAACAGTCACTAGGCGGGTACAGTCAACAGTTGGGTGGACCACAATGAGCAGGGTATCAAGACCGAAACCTAACAATGGTATCTAAAGAAAGTGTTTTGGAAGATGACTGAGGACCTTGAATGGATTCAATACCCATGAAGCTTCATGGAAAATGCGATCAATGGAATCCCAAGATAATCCCTCTATATGCGTTCCACACTACGCTTGGTCCGGCTTTGGAGGGGTTATCTCTGCTACCTTTCCTTATGCGACCTCCTATTTAACCCTTGTATTAGAGTGGGGTCCTAGATAACTTTCATGGTTACTTGACTTTCAAGCACTCCCTAGCTCAGAATTTTATGTTTTTTTTTGTAGCCTTGAAGAGTTTCCTCTCCAATCCTAAATCAAGGCTCTATCCTAGACTAAATTGATGGACCCTACAAACGCAAAGTCTAATAACTTTTAATTAGGCGTTAATTTTAGTGGTTGTCTTAAGTCAAAAGGAACGAAAGTGAAACCAATGATGTTATTTTAAGAGACGAAAGAGAAGAGCATAAGATGGTACTCGAAATGAAAGTACTTCTTTCTTCACAAGTAAAGATTTTCCAATTTAAACTCTTTAACCAAACTTTTTGTAACAACTTTTCTCAGATCTTCGAAAAGAAAAACTTAAAACAAGATTTCACTCGACTACAAGCTACTTAATGTCCTAATCATTCAAGTAAAGAACTTAAGAAAACTTTCTTTTTCCTTGGTAAATGAGACAACTAGCCTAAACTACTTTACCAAACAAAGAAATGAAAGATTTTATTTTATTGTTTCATACTTCGAAAAAGGGAAAAATGACGACAAGACAAGACCAAGAAATGAATTCAAACCCAAATGTAGATCGCAGGGAGTCACTGACAATACCAAGAAGGAAGATCAAAGTAGACTCACCAACTTGTCTAAAAACCCTATTTTAAAGAAAACACAAGAAATCTTTGATCAAAAGAAAGCTAAACCGAAGTCATACCTAGCCTACAGGCTGTTATAATAGAGACCAGTACCAGGTCAAGAAAACCCCTAAGGAGTGTGCTATAACCCTAAATTGCACCATACATGCTTGCCTGGCATCAACCATCTTAGATCCCTTCTTTGCCAAAGCACTGCTGAACAACTCTTTAAAAAACCTCTTTTATAAGGGCCCACGCGCCCTACTCCATTATTTCACGTGTGTACATGCTGGCTGACCTAAAACAGCCTGTGTGTGTTAAGAACCAAACATCAATATAGCATAAAAAAAACCTCAGGAAAAGTACTCAACGCCTTGAAAAAGAGAATATTTCAGATAATAAGCCTCTTCGAGGGGGCAACCTCCTTTTACCCCACTTAAATGTTCAAGTACAAGATGATTCAAAATGAAAATGTCTCCTTGGTATATATAGGAGACTAGG
>JZKD02S2020963.1:331023-346355 GCA_000966675.3 Picea glauca
GAGAGTTCAGTTAATCAGTGAACTCACATGCAACTGAAGATTCGCCACGGTTAACTACATGCATGTCAGTTCCAATGGAGATCCAGTTGAGATAACAGGTGAAAGGGACATTTTGGCTATTAGTTGTGATTTGTTCACACATGTAGTGAATATACTTATGAGCATGTGCAAAACGAGGAAATTGTATTCATTCGATTCATTGTGAGAATTTGGATTGCAGAGATTGTGCAGAGGAGGTAGGTTGTCTGGACACGGAAATTGGCACATGTATTTGCTAATTTGCGTATGACAGTGAGAGACGATTGTATTGTACTGAGAGCTTTTGGATTAGAGTTTTGTATGAGATTGTTTCATGATTCATGATATACATAATATATGATAGTGGGGTTTTTAGCTTTACGCTTTCCTGGTAAAACTTCTGTGTTCTGTGTTATTGATATTTCACTTTGTGCATTGTGGTTGTGATTGTGGTTTAATTGCTTCCGCAATAATAATAGTAGAAGCGATTCTGTATTTAACAAGTGGCATAAATTGTTAGATCAGGAGAATCGCAGGAATACATTAATTTGTATCGAAATTTCTACAGATTTGGCCATGTATTTACTGAAAAGAAATGGGATTTAAGTTTGGGGACGAAGGTAGAAAGTAGATTTTCTCTTGGTCATATCTGCATGCAAATTATAACCCTATTTGCTAGTCCATATAGATATTTCTCTCACAACAGAAATGGCGATCGTATTGGGGAGGTCTCTATGGTTCTTGGAATTTTATTTATTTTTTGGGTAGTTTTAAAAGACTGGTTTTCTTGCCTGTTTTTTTTAGTTTCTGTAAGGTCTGAGCTAGCAGAGAGTTTGGTTTTCCATACCAACTTTCTTTGTTATTTGCTTGACTATTTTTTTTCGAGACCCATAGAGGTACATGCGGCCTGCATCAGGTCTGCACACGTGTACCTGCGCCCTACTCTCTTACAGCCCGCGTTTGAATGCTAGCTGAAGAAGTAGCAGTAGCGTGTAGATTCTAGAAAAAATTTTGAGGCAGTTATCCTCTTCCCTGTTATAATCAGTCAGTTTCAGGGGTTTTCTGGAATTTTGTCTGAGTCTTGGTTGTTAGCAGTCCTATCTTAGATTGGTTTGTTTTACGAAATTTTTCCTTTCATCATTTGCTTTTTTCTGTTAAAAAGAGTGTCTAAGCCTTCAGGAGACCCTGGTCATCAATATCAATGGTCTCTTCCTGGTTTGGTTTGTTTGTTTTTAGTTTTTCTTAGAGTTTTAGAGATACATGCGGCCTGTATAAGGCTAGCATGCGTGTACACACCCTCTGGCTCTACACAGCTCGCGTGCACACGCTTTCTTTTGAGTTGTCAGTAGCGTGCTTGTGCAGGATAGTTTTTGTTGAGGGTAAGGAAGTCATCCTTTTCCTTAATGAGAGTTATACCTCTCAGGTTTTTGAATCTCTGTCTTAGCAGTCAGTAGCTTAGGATTAATCTTAGTCTTAGCTTGTTTTTTCTCATTTAAAAAGTTGTCATTAATTTTTTTTTTCTTTAAGGTTTTTAGACAAGTGTGAGAGTCATTTTTTTTAAGTTGCTAGTGTGTGATGTCTTGAAGTGATTCTTTGCGATCTGCGATTTAGGCAAGAATTTTTTTTCTTGGTTTTTTACTTGTCGGTAATTTTCCTTTTTTTCTTTATCAACATTTAAATAAAAAATAAAAATAAAAAAATCTCTTTCATTTTCTTGTTTGGTTGAAGAGAGTGATTCTGCATTATTAGCCAGGGAAAAGTCTTTTATTTCATAAGTTTTTTTGCAGTTTACTTAGATCATAAGTAGCTCATAGTCGAGTGAAATTCCTTTTGAATTTTCTATCCAAAATCTTAGAAAATTAAAAAAAAAAATAAAAAAATTGGAAAGTTGTTGAAATTTTGCATTAAGTAAAAGTTTTTGTTTCCAGCTTTTTGTTTATTTTTTTCTTTCTTCTTTTACACATCATGAGTTTCACTTTCATACCACTTGACATAAGACAAAACCATAAAATTAACGCTAAATCTAAAATTTATTAGACTTTTATGTTTGTAGGGTTAACCAACTAGTTCAGGATTAGGGCCTTGGATTAGGTTGGAGAGGAAACTCTTCAAGGCCATTACAATCAAACATTGGAGTCTGAGTTAGAGAGTGTGTAAGTCTAGTATTGTGAAAGTCATCTGAGACCCCCCTCTAACACAGGGGATAAACACGAGGTCGCGTACAGAAAGGTAGCGGAGATAACCCCTCCAAAGCTGGACCAATCATAGTGGAGAACACATATAGAGGGCTTGTTTTGGGATTCCGTCGATTGCATTTGCCATGGGGCTTCGTGGGTCTTTAATGTATTTGAGGTCCTCAGTTGTCTTCCAAACCACTTTCTTTCGATACCCTTGACAAGTTTCAGGCTCGATACCCTGCTCATTGTGGTCTACCCGACTTTCGACTGTACCCACCTGGTGATTGTTCGCGTACTGGCAACCTAGTTGCCTATCTTTTTTAGGGACATACACAGGTGACTACGGGGGTATACCACGATACCTAGGACAAACATCGGGCCATGCTTTGCAGAGTATACCAGGAGGGTGCTTCCGTTTTCGAGTTTCATTTGCACCGGTAAGTTTCTCTAGTGTTGGTTATTGTAATTGTTCTTCCAATTAATTTAGTGTTTGCATGTCTTATCTTATAGGGACTTTTTTTAGTGTGTGTTAATTTTGAACATTTAGACTACCCTAGAGTGTCTTTGATCTTCTCACATAGTGGAGGATCACAACTTTCACCAGTCATGAAGGCTTCTTGGCCTGCCGCCGGTTACACTGGAGCCACCCCCGCTACCATTAAGGCGAAAGCTAGACCAACAAGGGTCTTTTGAAGCGACCGGGTCACAAGCAATTGTGCTCGACCAACATCTGGAGGAATTGACCATTTTAACCTTGGAGCGAATGCTCTTGGCTTGGTTGAAATCCCAACCACTAATTTCTTAGCACCTTTCATCATACCAATTCAATTTTACGAGCGCCAGACAGTGTCGCACAAAGCAATGGAAACAAATGTTGTTACTCCTTCTAGGAATTCATCAATTCCCACTACGGTTGTCACCACAGGAGAGTTTTCACCTCCTAACCCACCGTCACTGGTCCGAGCCACCATGGTCTCGAACACCTCTACATCGCATAGTGGTCCGATCCCTTCTTTGGCAACGACCACAACCCATTTCACACCAAGTGCGACAGGCCTTCCATTCTCATATGGGATGCCTAGTTCAGGTACAACTCTTGTACTTTCCTACTCCACTTTACAGACTTCAGGTATGGGGGCAGGGAGCTCTAGCGCTCCTCTGCAAGGTCACATGGGGGGCACTCCTACTCCTTTTAATGCTTTTCCTTACGGAGGGGGTCATATACCTCCTTTGTCTCCTTCACTCGGTGGCTCGCATCAACAATCTGCCGGGCAACCTACACACCATAGTTTATTTGGAGTGGGGAGTCAAGGACCACCTTCACATAATATGTCGACAGGTTTGACACTATTTTCTTTGATTGTAACATTTGGTAACAATGCCTTCTCATCAAACACTTTCCCGAGTAGGGGCAATCCCAGTTTTGGACAACCTATTCCTACGCAGGGTACTATTCCTACACAGTGGACAAACCTAGGAACTTCTTCTGCATCAGGGCCTTGGAATTCTTGGCAGGGATCCATTCCCTCATCTAGGATGCCAATCTGGGGTAATTATTTCCACAATCAATGGAACCCCGGACAAACTACTATGCCTATCCCCACTGAACCGACATTGGGAAACCCTTCCCAAAGTCCTTCGAATGTAATGCATGCCCAAACATCTATGTCATATTTTGGAAATCAGCCGATGATGTCTCCACATACATAAAATCCATACGCTGGCTAGGGCCATGGTTTCTACCAGAATCTGGGCCAGCAATCGAACTTTTCCTAGCAACCTGGTGCTAGTCAAACTCCAGTCCCCTTTTTCCCAGGTTATCACCAACAACCCAAACTACCCTTCCTGGCAACTTTGCACTTGCCAGATTTGACAAGGTTGTTGAATGACCCTATCTGTCATGATCCACGTTGGCCTCCTATGCTGACAAAGTTTCCTTCGGACATCCCAAAGTTCGAAGCCAAGCCTAATGAAGATCCAGGAGATCATGTGACTACCTTCCATATTTGGTGCTCCTCTAACTCGTTGAAATACGACTCCGTACAGTTGCGATTGTTTTAACGTACTCTCATTGGGAGTGCCGCAAAATGGTACATTGAGCTCGATCACTCAATATACTCTTCCTTCGACGAACTGACAATGGCTTTCCTAAACCATTTCCAGTTACCTGTGAAATACGATGCTGGCACAGATATTCTTTCCAATTTCGAACAGACAACAGTGGACCATATCTCTGATCACATCTGAGAATGGATATGCCGGAAGAGTTTAATTAAGGTGTCAGTCCCACCAGCATTCCTTCTTGAGTGGTTCCTTAAGTCTTTGGTCCCGCAGTTATCCAAAGACATCGCAACGTCGGGAGTATTCTCCGAAGAAGATGCCATCATGAGGGCTCAACAATTTGAGCTCATCTATTCTCAGTCCGGTTTATTATACAACATCTTGCCAGATGCGCCACACTCAATACTTGATAAAACTAGACAGAGAGTTGGACCACATGCCGATGGTATTGTTGGTTCAGCACAAACAAAGCCCGTTGAGCAATTGATGAACCCCTCTACCAAAACATTGGAGGTACACACATTGCAATCAACTAACCCAAAGGCCACCTAGCAGCTTGAAGGAAAGAAAAAACAACGAAAGAAGGGTAAGGGGGATAAAAAACCTATCGATAATTATGGTGGAGACAACACTGAGAAACGAAAGGTGAGGTATCCATGCAACTTGTGCACAAAAGACCACCCGACCCATCTATGTCCTTAGCTTGTAGAAGCCCAAAAGTTTGTGATGCAACAACAACCTGCTGTGTTGACCAATCCATTTCAACATGGGCAAAATCTAACCCAAGCCTCTACAATCATGGAAGGGGGCAACCAAGAACCCTCTCCTCCTGTGAACAACCCCACATCTGTGAACATATATATGGTGAGGGGTGATGCTTTTATATCGACTAGAGCGCATGACTATAGTAAACCAAGAACTTCTAAGAAGGGTAAAGAAGCCGAACTCCCATCTCTTCCTCTATAGATTGAGAAGACGTTGGGTGAAACAATGACATGCATTCCCAAAGGCGCATTCAAAAAAGATTCTCATAACCCAAACACAAGGGCCGCCCAGAACTACTCTGTGGTGGAAGATTTATCACAAACCCTTCGTGTGATGTCCGCTTTAGAGGTCCTCCAAAGATGCCCTTCTCAGAGGAAAGCCTAGTTAACCACTTTAGGATCTAATGAGACTTGTAATCTGGGTACAATCATGTTGGATACAACCGACTTAAAACCTCATCTGCCTTACCAAGTAGCATTTCAAATAGTAGTGGGTTATCCCACGAAAACTTTTACTTGGAATATCTTCTTCACGGTGGTTGATGAGGACACCTCGACATGTGTTATGTCATTGGCATGTTGGAAGGCCGTTGGTCAGCCCACTTTGTCTCCGTCACCTATTCTCCTCACCACTTTCGACGGTCGTTCATTCCAACCACATGGCATCGTTCCTTCTTTCCCCATGCAGTTAGGAGGGAAGACTGTGTGTGTAAAAGTAGAGGTAGTCGATGCTCCCCTCGATTATAACCTCTTGTTAGGAAGGAGTTGGACTTATGCCATGCAAGCTGTGGTTGCTACAGTTTTTTGGGTCTTGTTGTTTCCACACGAGGGCCAGATAGTGACCATCGATCAATTGTCTTTCTCCAGACCTGACCCTTCTTTGGAGGCATCCACGGTCCCGGTGATTGATAATCCTCAACCAGGTGTCGTCAACGTCGGGGTTGGTTTGTGCCCATCTTTGATGGGTACCTTCAATTACCCACCCCCTCACGGTGTATCAAGTTTATATCCAATCACCATAAGGTTGATATTTTTCAAGTTTCGTCGTTCCGCACGACTTACTTCGAGGATCCATGGATACTTCCTTCCCCATCGGCCACGATGGATGGGACAGGGCACCCAGGCATGTCCATGCCCTTGTCTACAGTTGAAGTAGAGTACTCTTTAGTCCAGCAAACTTCAGCCCACACTAATCCAGCTCCTGCATAAGAGATCGATCCACTTCTGGAACCTATTTGGGCTCAGGGTTCTCTCGCTCACACCGATTCATTAGACTTAGTCTTGCCTTCTGATGAAGCAATAATTGAAGCAATGACTAGTCTGGATAAACCCTGGGAAGATATTCATCACAGATCATACTTCCTCCTAGATTTAAGCCGAATTGAAGTGGGAGAATTCACCGTGACTATGACGGGAGATCGGTCTTGTCCTATTAATCTCTTAGCTACACATGAGGTTTATGCCGAGGGTAATATGGAAACTATCGCTGAAACCTTACCGATCAATATCTCTCGAAACCCTAGCATCATGGAGAATGTCTTCGTCGGAGTTGACTGCTCCCCCGAAGAGATTCAAATCTACACAGATCTTTTCAAAGAATTCCACGACATTTTCGCCTGGTCTTACGAGGAAATGCCAGGCATCGATCCAAAAATAGTTGAACATGAAATCACAACGTATCCTAATGGCAAGCCTGTTCGGCAGAAGCTTCGTCCAGTTAATCCTAAGAAAGCAGTAGCCATTAAGGTTGAGGTTGAGAAATTGCTAAACGTTGGGTTTATCTATCCTATCCATTTGACCCAATGGGTGTCAAATCCTGTGACGGTCAATTAAAAACAAGGCACGATTCATGTTTGTACCAACTTCCATGATTTGAACAAGGCATATCCCAAAGATATTTTTCCCACACCTTTCATCGACCAGATCATTGATGTATGTGCGGGTTGCGAAGCCTTTTATTTCATGGACGATTTTTCGGGATATAATCAAATACAAATCAAACCCGAGGACCAACATAAAACAACATTCATTTGTCCTTGGGGTACATTCCCATATCGTAAGATGCCTTTTGGTCTTAAAAATGCTAGAGAAACCTTTCAACGGGCCATGTCTTTTGCTTTTCATGACCTCAAGCATATAGTCGAGGCCTATTTAGATGATTTAGCATCGCGATCTTGCAAGAGAATGGATCATCCCACCCACCTCCAACTTATCTTCGAACATTGTCGCTACTTTGACATAGACTTTGTTTCATGGATAGTCATCCTTCAAGATTTTGACTTAGACTTTGTTTCAGCAAAAGTCCAAAAAGTCACTGGTCTTTGCCGAACTTATTTCATAACTTCTGGTTGAGTTAGGTGACGTTGTGCCTAAATAATTGCCTATCCGAGGAGATATGTTTTTTATCACATCTTTGGATCCCTGGTACGGAGATATACTTATCTATATCCAGAATTTAAAGTGCCCCACGTCTGCTTCTCGTGATGAGCGTCGACGTATATGCCATCAGGCTAAGAATTATCTCATACTCGATGATATGTTGTATCGGAGAGGGGTAGACTGCATCCTGCATCGATGCCATACTCATGAGGAAGTAGTTATCGTGCTTAACGATTTCCATACCATAGCATGTGGCGGTCATCTATCTGGGTTGATAACATCCCAAAAGATTCTCCGAGTAGGTTACTTCTGGCCGACACTAATTAAAGATTGTATCGAATTGGTCAAGAAGTGACACTCATGCCAGATCTTCTCTTTGAAGATGAGGGAACATCCTACTCCTATGTTTCCTGTCATCACAGTTGGTCCCTTCACTAAGTGGGGGATTGATTACACTACATGCAACCCTCCTTTAGCAAGGGGGCACCGCTATATCATCGTAGCTATAGACTACTTCACAAAGTGGGTCGAAGCTATGCCAACATTTAAAGATGATGGAGAGACTGCAACTCTCTTTTTATTCAATCAGATAATAGCAAGGTTCGATGTCCCAAGGGAGATTGTCACTGACCATGGTAGTCACTTTCAGAACTAGATGATGATGGAGTTAACATCAAAGATTGGGTTACGGCAAGAAAATTCATCACCCTACTACCCCCAAGCAAATGGGCAGGTGGAAGCTGTAAACAAAACTCTTAAGACCATTCTACAGTGAACTATCAACTCAGCTAAGTCAAATTGGCATTTGATGGTATACTCAGCATTATGGGCTTACCGAACATTGGTTAAGACTGCAACCAGTTTCTCACCTTTTCAACTCGTTTACGGGCTGGAGGCAGTCTTGCCCATCGAATGTCAGATCCTGTCTCTAAAATTGGTAGTACAATTATTTCCAGACACTTCTCCACTTGAAGAACGGTTAGTATACCTTGATAAACTCAATGAGCAGCGTTGTGATGCAGCCTTGGCTAACGAGGCTCACAAACATAAGGTCAAGTGTCAATATTATAGGTCTCTTCATCCTCGGATTTTCTCTGAAGGCAACCTTGTCCTGGTGTATGACCAAGATAAGGACCCCCTGGGGGCAGGAAAATTCAAACCCATGTTGTTCGGACCTTTCATCATAAAAAAGGTTTTAAAAAAGGGCGCTTATCGTCTGGTTTATTTTTAAGGGAATGCTTTGGTGGAGCCTAGAAATGGGCTCTACCTCAAGAAGTATTACTCATAGACAGGTCACTGTGGGTAACTTTTTGTAACATATGTATAGTCTTTGTACTATTACTTTTTAGTTTCTTTTAGTGTTATGGATGTGTCATTTATGTTATATTTCATCACTATGGAAGATGTCAAGTGATTCCGAAGTGTTCGTTGGATATGCATATGGTGCCAGTCAACACACTCGGAGGCTTGCCTCCACAACTTGGGTAATCTTTACACCTCAAGGCTAGTTATTATCTTCCGAAGGTATATGCTTAGGTGACACCAAAAATAATGTTGCTGAGTATAGTGCAGTTATTGAGTTGCTTCGTGATGCTTTGTCATTGGGTATCTCTCATCTCTGGGTCTATCTCGACGCTCAACTGGTTGTGTCTCAGTTAAACAGAGTATACCGGGTTCATGATCCAACTTTACACCGAAAATTCCTTAGGGTACATCTCTTAGAACAAAACTTTGATTATATTACATATTTTCATGTTCCTAGGAGATTAAACCAAGTTACATATACTCTAGCTAATCAAATTTTAGATTGGTATCTTGCACACATATGAAAGAACATTCACATAAAACATGTAAATAAATTTTTTCACACATGATCCATAAGACACAAAAGACCAAAAAAACATATATAATATCATAAAGTAACCAGAGTACACCAATGGACACAAGTGCTTCAAAAATAGGACCAATACCGAGTCACAGGGCTTATGCCCTCAAAACATATATACAAGTAGTGCTTGTAGCACATCAAAATGTCTAGCTAAAGTCAGGGTCTGTGGGCCCTGTTATACTGATCCACATCATTGACTAAATGCCGAAACAACCGGACCCATGTCTGTGGTGCCCCCACTACATAAGGCTGCATAGATGGTGGCATATCCTCAATCTCTGCCATCGAGACCATGCAAGTGAGTGCAGTAAAGTTACGCTCGACTCGTCTCAATAACCTCTCAGCCTCCCCAGCTGGAAAATCTCCTGCTACTGTTGGTCCCCCTGTAGCGGCAGGTGCGACTCCTGGTCAAGGACGACACCTGTTCCTAGCATAGTTAGTGGGTCGCAATGGTCCCACATCTGCACACAATGAGCACATATCTGTCAAATACTCTGGCATATCAAAAAAATGATATATATAACAAAACAACATAAAAATTACATATTTTTAAAACACAAAAAAAAACTACAAAGGTGGAGACGTACCCATCTCCCCTCGCTCCTCACTAGGAGGTACTCGTATCTCAGGGTCTCTCGAAAAATCAATCCTAGCATAGGGGTAATCCTCTATAATCAGGATCTGTCGTGACAACCACGTGAAGAAGTCATCATCGAAGGACTCATTGGTCCTTCTGCCACCTTGTCGCGGAAGTAATACTACCCATATACACATAGCAGGAAAAGAGGCCTGATGTCCTCGTACCACTACTCAAGGACTAAAACTCAAAACTCTCTCAAAAAACAACGAACACAGAATGGTCCCGAACCCAAAGTTTCTATGTGTCCGAAAACGACAATCTATCAACTGCCTTTTCATACACTCAAGAAATGTGGTACTCCAATCAAAAACTTGTGCATTTAAGCACTGGACGGTACAGTTCATCTGTCCATGGGACACCTGCTGTAGAGCCGCAGAACCAATAATTCACCCAATGAGCAATACTATCGCTTGTAGTGATAAATCAGTGATCTTGCTTATGGGCACCTGCATGCTCGAGCGATCTGTATCATCTACATAGTATAGACCTATCAATTCCGCTATGTTAAGCGGCCCCGTAGGAAAAGTCCAAAAGTTGACTGGTTCCCCTCTCCTAGAGAGGATAGTCAAAAAGTAAATGTCCTCGACCGTGGGCACCAGTGACTGCCCCTTTAACATGAATGCCTCTGCATCCGGATGCCAATAGTCAATCAAGGCATTAAGTAGCCTAGGTTGTGCTCGCATAAAAGGACATAGGAAAAACTCAAATATCCCACATTGCATCAAAGTAGCCACAACATTAGGGTCTTTCCCAACCAACTCACTAATCTCTTCATGCTCTCTTTCTCTCCAATGGACATACATCCTGGAAAACAAAAACTTTCAGGAGGTTTAACCCTTGCTTTTGAAGTCGTTTTTATTCAATAAGGGGGCCCACACATGCTGTAATGGCGATAGTCATGTGTACACGCGTGTAGAGTTTACTCTACCCGAATGTACACACGGCCTGTCCTGAGACAACCCACGTGGACCTAGGGATGACTTTTTAAAGGTCGAAGCCCCCCTAAAAAATGAAACCCAATGCAAAAATAAAGACATAAAATGCAAGATAAGAGAGTTTGTACTTACCTGGTCCATACATAAGTTCATTTCGTCCACTGTAGCTCCTAGAATCACTGCTTTTGACAAAGGGGGTCTTTTGGTGCCAGAGTCAATTTCCAAATCAACAATGGTGATAATTCGCTGCCAGCTTCTATTTATAGACTTTTTGGCCTCTTTTTGTCACTTTTTTGGCCTCCCTCATCATTTTCTTTATACCAAAAACCATTTATAGTGATTCAAAAGTTGCATAGGAGGGATTTGATCGGGCATTGGGACATTTTTTTTGAGTTTTGAGTATTTTTCGATGATCTGTGGAAAATTTTTCCGACGATCAACTTGAGCATATAGGTTAGGTTTCTACCCTGATTTTTGTATCTCGTTGTCTTTTTCCTTTGCCATAGGATCAATCCCATCAGGTTGTGACATGGAACCATCATATCTTCTTTAGAAGTGTCACAACTTGGTGGTATATCTTACCAGAACATGGATGCCCTAGGTAGATCCTGGTTGCATTATGGTATTCATGTCGTCTCTAAAACATTGTAGGCTCGAGAGTCCTTGTAGTTTTTCTTGAATACGAGTTTGAGCCTCATTTTCATGATTCTTCTTCACTCTTGACCTCACCCTCAAGACTCCCAAAACATCACGGGTCTTCTTTTAAGCCCTTTTCAGACCCTCTAAATATGAAAAGATTGTTGAGTGATCTTGTGGCCTTTTCACGCTCATTAAACTGAAATTTGAAGTCACATCTGTCCGGCGGTAGTTTACCCCTTTTTTCGGTTTGGAAAGTCAACTGTACGAACAAATTTATACTCTATGGAACTTCAGCTCTACAAAAGAGTACTTTCAGGTATAATTTTACCCCTTTTTCGGGCCTGAGGGACTAAACTTACGAAAAAGGAACCCCCACAGAATCCATAGTTAAGCTCTTTTCAGACTCCCTAAAATTGAAAATATCATCGAGTGACCTTATTCTTTCACACTCGTTAAAATGGTCCAGAAGAACATTCCTGACGGAGTCCATAGTTAAGCTTTTTTCAGACTCCTTAAAAATGAAAAAATGGCTAAGTGGTCTTGTCCTTATCACACTCATTGAAATGGTTTTGAATAGACATCTTGTCGGTGCTAGTTTACCCCTTTTTCGAACCGACTAGACTATCTTTGAAAAAGGTACCCCAATGGAGTGTCCTTTTATGTTTTTTCAGACTCTCTAAATATGAAAAACCACTGAGCTTACCTTCTTTGGGCTTGTTAAACTTACATCGAAGGACGTTACCATTGTGTGTTTTGTTAACTGCATTTGCATACATTATACGCTAGCCTTGTAACAGTTTGCTTATGCGTCTTAACACCCTTGGCCCCCAGAGGATTTTTCCCAAGTATCATTATACTAGAACATCAGTCTTGTCCTTGTGCCTTGAACTTGTATGTTTGCAACACTCATTCCTCCATTGTAACGTAACATTCCTTTATTAATTTTCCCAAAATTATTGAAAAAGACAAAAAAAAAATCAAATATACCCCAAAAAGAGGAAGGGAAAAGTATTTTTTTTATTGGCAGCATAATGAGTCACCCTTGGATAAAGCACATATGTTCGTTTGTTCATCAAACCCTGGGATTTAATATGACCTTAGGAAGTTGTTCTCGCTACATCAAGCTGTGTCCTCCCTTGTTTGGTTATTCTTCCAAACATATGGAGAGTTTGCCTTGCCTCCTGCCTCGTAAACTTATGTTAATGCCATGCCGCCTGAGTCTCATCATTTGTCGTGCTATTGTCCAAGAGAAGTCTGTCACCAAGCTTGAGTCAGCCCCTCTGCAATTTGTCTGCCCTCATACCCGGCCATCCTGAATGTCCAATCAAGTCTTGCTCAAAATCAATGAAGCCTTCAGTCTGATCATCAAGTCCATGACCGACGAGACGTCGAATATCTCCGGGTAGTGCAGTCGTACACTCATATTAAATTCCTACCCAAGTTTTCAAAATTTTGAAGTCATTGCTCGAGCTCTAAAGACCTCATCTCCAGCCATCAGGCTGTATCAGCTTCTAGAAGATGGATACTCTATACGTATATCTTTTTGATTTTAAGATGTAGCTCTGTTGTGTATTATTCGCGGCTACTCTTTATATAGTCATATGACATGGATCTACAGTGTATTTGATTGGTAGCCATGATTCTATTTTATCCCGAGCATGGGTATGCCCGCCTCGGTGAGACATTTGTTATTTTGCAGACAACGCCTCCCGGTTCCTGATCCTTGGGCTCAATCGTCCGACACATCAGTAAAGATTAGTAATGTATTTCGGCCATCAAATGATCTTCTGACCTCACACATTAGGGGGCATCTGTTATAACCCTAAATTGCACCATACATTCTTACCTGGCATCAGGCCATCTTAGATCCCTTCTTTGCCAAAGCACTGCTGAACAACTCTTTAAAAAACCTCTTTTATAAGGGCCCACACACCCTACTCCATTACTGCATGGGTGTACATGCTGGATGACCTAAAACAACCCGCGTGGACTAACAAAAGAACGAAAAAAGGAAAGTTACCGATGGAACACACAGCTTTGGGTGAGTTAACGGAAACTCTCGGCCATGCATGGCCGAGGGTTCGTCCAAATACCTAGCTCCTTCTAGCTTGTAAAAGAAGGGGTAGGGGTCCCATTTGGAGGAGGAAAAATATAGCAAAGAAACTATGCCCATTTGCATATTACCATTGTCCCAACCCTTTAGCCATCCTTGTGCCAGAAGAGATACAAAGCAAGAAGTTGGAGGATAGTTGAAGAGGATCCCAGGATCAGGTTCGTGGAGCGGTGGCCGGTCTCAATTTTTTGTAAGTTGATTCATTCAAAGTAATAAAGAAAATGTGTTTCCTGTCCCAATTCATGAGTTATTCATAGTTTGTTAAGTACATGTTTGAATCTCTAACCCATTAGTCTATAGGTAAGATGCATGTGTAGTCATTGCTTGTCTTGTATGCAGGTCAACTTTGGAAGGAGAACTGTGAACAAGTAATCAAGTGTGAAAGAGGATCGACATCAAACGCCCGGAACAAGGTAGGTTGATCTCGCCATGTATTTACTAAAAAGAAATGGGATTTAAGTCTGGGGACAAAGGTAGTAAGTAGATTTTCTCTTGGTCATATATGCATGCAAAGTATAACCTTATTTGCTAGTCTGTAAGGATATTTCCCTCACAACAGAGTGTGACTCCTGACAGGGAAGAGGATTACTGCCTCTTCGTTTTACAAAAAATTTCTTAATAGGCACGCTACTAACACTTTAACAACCAACGTATGTACGTGGGCTGTCCAAGGGCAAGGCACGTATGCACACATGTAGGCCCACTGTAGGATGCGTACACCTCTGTAACTCCTCCAAAAAATGAAAGAATAAAAGTCTAGCACAGGCAGGGAGTACTGGTATGGAATACTAGCGTCCCTTAAAGACAAAGAAGCTCACAGAAACTCAGAAAATAGTGAATAAACTGATTCAAAACACCTAAAAAGAAATATCCCCAAAGACCCTAGAGGCATCCCCAGTATGGTCGCCAATTTTGCTATAGCGGGGAAACCCCTCTACGGACTACACCAAGGGTATAAAGTGTAGGCAGAGAAAGCCATATAAAGTCTCTTACTTTTAATCATTATCCCAATGTTACCCCACAATCATACATAAAAGACAAGAGAGAGGGATCCAATAGGCCTACCTTAAACTCTGCGTCTGGTGTTAATCCCTTTGCACTTGGTTGTTTCCTGGTTGCAAGTCTCCCCCCAAGGCTGACTTGCATTCATCAAAAGACAAACAAGAAACTACAAGCATGCATTCTACATAAGGATTAGTGTGTTAGACATCATAAACAAGAAATGTAAACAAATCATATAAGTTTGAGACGTCATTTGGTGGGACAGAAAAAGTACTTGTTTATATTAATCTCACAAAAAGTCACTTATAACATGAGATCGACATTGCTCTTCGAACTTGGTCCTGGGCTCCTCTTCACCATGCACCAATTTCTTCCACATCTTCTTCTCCTCTTGAGTTCTCTCTTAGGGAAATGGTAAGGGATTTACAATTGGGGAAAAGGGGAATTGATAAAATTGGTAGAGTTTTTGTGCTCTTGTGCTTCTCCTTGCAATGGGACCCCAACCCCTTCTTTTATAGGCCAAAAGGGATAGTAACGGTTGGGGTGACTGGCTATGGGCAGTCAAACGATTAAGTAACGGCCTAAAAACTAGTATCCTATGAAATTTTCCATTTTTCATGATATTTTGTGAGTGTACGCGGGCTGTAGTGGGTCAGGAGACATGTGTACATGGTCAGTAGTGGTGCAGGGCACGCATACCTTCAGAGCAATGGTTT
>JZKD02S2020963.1:362098-390041 GCA_000966675.3 Picea glauca
TGTAACAGAGCGCTGCTCGATTGGAGGTTGCCCCCTCGAAGAGGCCTGTGAACATTGCTATCTGATTCAAAGTGCTATTTCGTATATCATTTCTGTGTATTGTGAAGATTATGCTAGATATTTTACTATTATTCTGTCATTTCTAACATTTCGTTTCTGTTCTGCATATTTTATATATCTGGTATCTTGCACACATGTTCATATGATAATTTTAGTGCCAAGTATCTCCATGCTTTTTTTTTTTAATCCAAAATTCAACATAGATTAATTGCATATTTTCATTGAGCCCTATATCTAATGAAAATTTTCCTTATAACAAGCATCTTCCTTATAACAAGTATCTCCATGAAAATTGTTTTTTTGTTAATCCAAAACTCAACATAGATCAATTGCATCTCTTTGATGAGCCTTATGTCTAATGAAAATTTCCTTTATAACCATCATCTTAATGATTAAATGGTTCTCTTTTGTTGATCCAAAAATTAACATAGATCAATTGCATATTTTCGACGAGCTCTATGTCTAATGAAAAAATTCCTTATAACTATCATCTTAATAATTAAATGGCCTAACCTTGCCTTCATTTATCACTACTTTGTTGTTCTTATGATTATGAAGTTATGATGGTTTTATGATTATGAGATTATGATGGCTCCATGTTTATGATATTGTGATGATGATGTTCTCATAGTTATACATGTGTGATACTTTTCATTGGATACAAGGAATCAATGAGAGGAGAGGTGTAAAATTATAATGTGCAAGTAATGGTAATAGCATTACATGTTGATTTTTTTTCCATATGATGCTCAAGGGGTCTTTTCTTTCCATTCTTTTCAATATGGAATTTCTACAAATGAATGTTATATATATATATATATATATATATATATATATATATATATATAATAATAATAATAATAATAATAATAATAATAATAATAATAATAATAATCTATTTTTAAGGTCACGGTCAAGCCAGCACACCAAATTAGTGTATGAGACCTCTTTGTTTGTGGGACAAGGGATCCCCTTCCGCTCAGCGATTTTACTGGTAAAGTCTACTAAGGTATACATACCCTACCCCCTTCTGGATTTGAACCTGTGACCTCTTAAGAGGAAACACATGTTCTTAACCATTAGGCCCACTCAAGCTGTATAATAACTGATAAAGTTATATATATAACTCTACCAGCTCATAATCTTGATTATTTTTATCATATTAAGAGTTAAATGAAAGACTTGAAAACCATGGCCTAAAGTCGACATCCATCGAGTAAGTATCACAAATTACAATGGTAACTATCCACATTATAATCATTTCGACTTTATTGGTATATTTTTGGTTGGCCACTCATTGCATTGGAAATTTCTTACGACCGATTCATACATGGGCATATTCTATGAAACATTCGTTGCTGCTTTCACTTTAGGTATGGGCTTACTACCTACCGAGGATACATTACTTGCAAAATTGATGTAAATGTTTGAGGGTGTATCGTCTTATGTGAATTAATTTTATCCCTCATTTTTATCAAACAATGGAGATTCAATCTCTCATTTCAAAATGTATTCAATCTCTACTTTCATCTCATTTTGGTTTTTTCTATAGCTTTGTTTGAGTCCATATGTGACACCTGCACCCTGGTTTTGGTATTTGACGCTTGATTGTTTGCAAGGGTATGCCCCTACTTGGTTGAGGACCATATTCCATTGAATAAATAGAGATTGCATATATTACATATTGTGTGAACACATTTTGACTTGGTGAATGTGTTGTTACTCAAGGTTGCATGGAGGGTGTACCCATACACAAATTGATCTTGAATTATAGCATTGGAATGAAGGTAAGCAAATAGAAAAACCTACATATTACTCTCATAATGTATCTTACATGATAGTGTTTAAAGGTGTAATTAGGTAGTTTTTTCCTCATTCCCATATTTGTGTTTGTATTTATCTCTCTCATTGAAATCTATGTGTGAATTCATTGCTGTCTCAGGACTTTGCATTCCCTTTTTATAGTCGAACACTTTGAATGCTTTGTTTCAACACTTATTTTCTTGTTTACAATTTTATAGTGGTGAGGAAGTCGTGTGGCTCAAATCCACACATTTGTTTCTTAACCCCTAACCTTCACACATAGAGGGAAAGTCTTGGTTAAACCCAATAATTTTTGGATTGTTTTGGGTATTAAATTTGAATCCCGTAAGATTTCCTCTCACTTGGAATTCCTTTTTCCTTACCCTAGTGCACACCATAGGAAATTTCGAACTTTGTTAATAACTCTTTGCAAGAGGAATTGTAGATGGGGATAAGCTAGTCATTTTTTAGTTTAATGGATGCTTATACAAATGATAGTTGACAACATTGTTTTTTTGACACCTTTAAGTGTATATTCTCATAGGAATTATCATGGCATAGCTCCAATCTTGATAATTGAAGATGGAGGTTATGATGAGTGATTGCTTGAGTATATGATTGTGATAGAGAAGTTGTTCTATTTTTAATCTTGAGCACCTGATCTCTATTACAAATTGGCTATTTATTTTTCAATAATGATTTAATGTGGAATTCACCCTATTCTTATTGAATGGTCGAAGGGTCTTGTTTTGGGATAGCTCGACATAAATGTGCTTGCCTATGTGCATGCCCCATGCCCAACACTTTTGAATGGATAACATATATTTTGTTTAAGCTTAGTATCATAAATAGATTTTTTTATGGATACATCTTCGTGCCTAGAATGGTTTGAGGAATGGTTGTGGTATTATACATGTAGTGGGTTGTTTGTGGTTTGTATATGAACATGCCTTGAATTGTAGTCACGCATACGCATAGATGCCATGATGGTTGAAGGAATATACTTGTGGTTAATTATCGTCTATTGTTTATGTGTGCTTGCCTATATTGGATGATGAAGTGACAAAAGACATGTGAAAGGATGCCATTTTATTGATTACATTTTGGATTTTTTCTTATCCTCATTTATGCTTAGAATGAATGAATATTATGAAAGAGTTGTAGTAATAAATACACTACAAAGCTAAATTAGGGTTCTATGGACTCATTTATGATTAGAATGAATGAATATTATGAAAGAGTTGTAGTAATAAATACACTAAAAAGCTAAATTAGGGTTCTATGGACTTTTAAGAGTTCTATGAACTTTTGGATACCGGTTTACTTGGGTAAATGGGTCTTTATTGTATTGTAATGGATGGAAACCCCACATTTGAAAAAAAAGATTGATAGTGAAACCACTGCTAATACTTATATTATATATATGCATATAGTTGTCTATGGTTATTAATACTTATATTATATATATGCATATAGTTGTCTATGGTTATTAATACTTATATTATATATATGCATATAGTTGTCTATGGTTATTAATACTTATATTATATATATGCATATAGTTGTCTATGGTTATTAACATATTTGTTTTATTTTATAAGTGCCCAACACTATTCGAGAGCATGCATGAACATCCATGCTAGCTATATATTTATGTGGATGGTTTAACACACTTGGTATCACAGATAAATAATCATAGATAAATAACTTGTTTTGCATGATAAAGTAGAGGGAAAGCTCATCTAAACATGTATTAGGTTTGTTGAGTGCATAATATGGAGATAGTTTTCATAGTTTGGCATATTGTTTAGATTTTAGATGTGTAAAGGAAGACAAAAGGTTTTCAATAGAGTTTTTTTTTCTTCTCTTTATTCATATTATATATTATATTATATTATATTTATTTATTTATATATATATTCATCCTAGTTTTATTTAAACTATTACATGTAGCATGAATAATGTTTGCTAGACTATTACCTATAGCATAAATAATGTATGGTTTTAAGTGAATATGTTTATGTGATGTTTAAGTATTGATATAATGTTAGAATGATTAATAGATTAAATGATTAATAGATGTTTAAGTATTTTAGCTTTTTCAACCATTTCAAGGAATGTTTTCAGTGGTTAAATTTGATAGGTGTGTTTTTTTCTTATTTACCATTCAAATATTGGAAATTTTAAAATCTACACATCAATATTGATGTCCACTTAATTTTTAAAATCGTCAAATTGATGGGCAAGTTGAAAATTTACCCATATACGTACATACATACATACATGTGTGTGTGTGTGAGTGTCTCAGACTCTGAGTTGTATCATCGCATGCTAGGTCTTTTAGCATGTTGCATGCTAGAAAAAACTCGTTTCCATCCCATGATTCCTAATATGACATGCCCATTGTGCAAATTGGAAATTACATCTATGTAGCTTTTCCTCAATTTGTGTGATCCTATGACTGAAATATAAATCATCTCTAGTTAACCATTTTTTCATCAAATCAATGATGTGATCTTGATCTTCGAGCTTAACTTCACTTACATGTTCCTTGGTAAGTTGATCGGATGCACGAGTTTGGAAGTGGCTTAAATTTGATTTTCCATTGACGAGCCAACAATCTAGTAGCTTGTGGGTATTGGGAGGGTTAAATAAAGCAATTGACTTTTTGATGCTGGTTGATTATCGCCAAGGTCCAACTTTCAAGTGGCATAAAGGTACAAGAGATATTCCAATAGGTTTAATCTCACTCACTATTGTTCACTTATTCTTTTAGGAGTGCCCCCCTCCCAAGTAATATATGGACGGGTGCATAGAGGTTATCTTCTCATTTCGAGCCATGATGATGCAATCTAGAAGCCTCCAGGCTTAAGCATGAGAGGGAAGAAAATATCAGGCCTTGGGGTTATAATTTTCGATTACCACCACACAGAGTCATAAATTGTGCCCATAATGAGTCTTTGGGCATGCTGGAAAAATCACATCTCCCTCGCATTTGCAATCCTGAAAAACTATGTTCAACTCCCACATACAACTACTCATTCATTTTCAAACTGAAATAGGTAAGATTCATGAATATTTGGTATAAAATTGCAATTACACTTACATATTTTTTGAAGTTTTTTGAAGTGGATGTTATCATGATTTTTGAAAAGAAATTATAGCTATTATGCATAGATTGACTTTGCTTTCATAACAAAAATTACTCTTATATTTATGAGAAAAATGAACAAAAACACTTATAATAAAAAAAAAAAATTGACGAAAATAAATAAATATAAAACTTCATGAGAATAACAGTTTAAAAAAAAAAAACCCTCATAGAAAGGTGCGCATCAAACTTATACCTTGAATACTCCTATAAAAATTTTAAATGAGATTTATGAACAGGTCACTATTCCCGCATCAAATATAGATGTAGTATATATGAACAAGGCTTCTTATGCAAACATATACCATGAGATTCCCCTTGCTCAACAATGAGGATGATAGATTTGATGTTTGGATAGGTTGACCCGCTATAAATTCAAGTTGAATTATATATATATATATATATATAATTTACGATGGAGTGAAAATAAAATATTTATTATTTTATTATTTCTTAAATATGTGGAAAGATGGAGGATGGAAAGATATGCATTTTTATGGTGATATTTTAAATCACTGTGCACATTGATGGAGTTGATGAACCCATAGTTTTCTTAGAGTACCGACTCCATTTGACTAATATAAATTTTTAATTTTTAATCATGCCAAAAGAAAAATTAAATTAGTAAGAAATTAATTTCAAAATATAAAAAACCATTTATATAACACCTTTACTAAGTATTAACTCCTGTAACATGATTTATATTTAACTAGTTCATATCATAATCAAAATAATCATGTCATACTTTACACCCATAACTTGATTTATATTTAACTAAATCATATTGTAATCAAAGATGCAAAGTAACTTACAAAATAATCATGTCATACTTTACACCCATAACTTGATTTATATTTAACTAAATCATATTGTAATCAAAGATGCAAAGTAACTAGTCCTTGTCATAATCTTAACACTATGTTTATGGTTGGGATCATGTTTTTTTTTTATATTTTTTTGTTTATTCATCGCTCTAGATAACCTATGTTTATTTTTTGATATTCCTTGCCTCGATGCCATTGTTGGTTTTATGAATGTAAATCTAAGATACAAAATGTATAATGTGAATGCAAGATGGAGGTGTCTGGATTAATCTTATGGAAACAATTAAGGCATAGATCTAGTAGAGGTGAATGAAAGTAATAACTAGGAATAAGTTCACAATTCTAAGATTGCATAAATTCCAAATCACTAATAGTAAGCGAAGGGGAACCTACAATCAAAATTTAAAGTGAAGGTTCCATGTCCATGTTAGAAAAATAAAAATAAGAGTAACCAAGAACATATACCACATGTGAGGGGAGTCTACATCAAACAACAATCCATTCCCACAACCTTCCAAGACGCCATGAACAACAAAAAAAATCTATACTAATTCCATAGTTGCACTAGAAATCAAATCTACACTAATTTTATAGAAGCACTAGAAATCTCCAACAAAAAATTGACGAGTAAGAAATCTTACAATATCAAGAAAAACACTCTTTGTTTGGATACATAAACCCTATTTATAAATAAGGTTGGTGGCTCTTGGCCTTCCAACTCTCTCTTGACCTTTAGAATCCACTTTTCTAGTCTCTTTAGTTTCATTGACAATTTTGTCCTTTTCTAAGAAGATTTCACTTAAATTAAATATTCTCATAAAATTATATTTTCTAGGTTTGTCAAGCCAAGCACGTTATATAAATCACAAAATCACAAGAAATGTATTCTCATTATATTCTCATTATGCATGTGGAGTAGCAATAGAGGGTTAATTGTTCCCTAAGAAAATTTTATTTGTCCAAATGGAAACAATCACATTACATTCCAAAGTCATCGTAATAAATAACAAAATGGAAACAATTGCATTACATTCCAAAATCATTGTAATAAATAACAATAAGAAATTGAAGAAAATTTACCTTTTCTTTAAGTGTTTTAGAATTACACTCTAATTGATGTTTTGAGTCAATGAGAATGGGTTTAACTTGATTTATTGACATAGCCACTTTTCTCATAAATAGTTTAGACAAAAACTTCATTGTCTTTGGAGCTTATTTGCTTCTTTCATGTAATCTCTCAAAGTTATCTAGAGAAGCCAATCTCAGGAGTAGCTTGATTTCCTCAAGATTTAGTCAACAAAAAAACAAAGGATGTATCTTTTGCTTGGAGTTTTAGCATGTGAATATGATATGATAATCCCACTTATCACAACCTAAAAAAATACATTAATCACTAATTTGTTGAAATCCCATGTAGTAAAAACTTCTCTATTCCATCTAGACATGTTTGTTCCCCTTGCAAATTATTTAGTTTGTATGTATCCCTAACACCCTATGAAAAAAAATTAAAAATAACTTATTAAACATCTATAAAAATAATAAAATAATATATAATAATAATAATTAATAATTATAAACAATAAAAACAAAATACAATTTATTGTACATTTAACGTTGCTACACAAGAATTATAGTTCCATACATAGGAACATACTATAGCCTCAAAAAACACTTTATACCATACATAAATATGTACAACAAATCTGTTATGGTCCTGGCGAACATCTGGTTGGGCAGTGGAAAACACCCAACGTCTTTCATTTGTTGGTAAGACTAGGCCGAATTACTCAACCTGGGTGATGCTTTCACTTAGTTTCGTTCATTATTTAGTTATGTATGAATTTTTCTTATACTTATATTATTTAAACAACAAAGAAACACCATTGATTCATGAACAACCGAAACATATATGCGGGCGACCAAACTGACCTAACACCCAAAATCGTTTATTAACAAGAAATGCAGTGTGTCGAGCTAAACTCGTGCCAGACAAAGAAAACAATTACAATGATCTTTCCTTAGTTACAAAGAACCTGTTGCAACAACCAAACAACTCTACTTCAATGAGATTCCCTTGGGTTGTCTTCCTTCGTTACCTCAAACTAAACGAAACTTCATCACACTTCGTTACTTGAAGCATGTTTCTCTTGCCTCAGTGCGTTTGTCCCCTTTATCGATTTAGACTTTCCTTTTGCCTCAGATTGGAGAAACATCCCTTCGCTACCACAATTTGTTTGTTCTACTTCTCCCTTCAAGAAATACTTTCCCATACCTTCTCTTTGGTTCTTCCTCATCAAGGCATCCCAAGTTACCCTCAAGGGTCTACTTGGCTCATTGAGGAGAAACACACCCCTCCTTCTTGGTCGCTACCTCAGAACCTCCAAATTTCGATTATGAATATGTATACCCCTTCCTTGGACTATTTTCCAAATGGTTAGCTCACTTGGTTATATAATCGCATGCCCTTTCCAAGCGATGCACCCCTTCGTCACCAAGTTGACGCGCCCATTTCAGTCATTTTGTCCACTTAACATTTTTTAGCCAAATTGCCAAAGGGCGTGCTCCCTTTTCTTGGGCACGTTATTCCTTGGTCGACCCTTCATTTTTCAGTATTGGGCACCCAAGTCACCTTGGAATTCATTTGTCATTTCCTTCATTGTTTGGTCAAATCGCCTTGGCATGGCATATGCCCAAGGAATCCAAGCTTCCGCAACCTTCATTCTTCATTTAGTCATTTGGGTGCTCATGCTGTTGGAGAGCCCATCATATCCAACATTCAGTGGGGCACCCATGGATTCCATGTGGTTCCCACCTAGCCTACTTTTTTGGTTAACCTTCATTCGCAAGTCTTCTTGGTGAAGTCATCCTTGACATGACGAGAAGTGCCCAAGGAACCCAACTTCACTATATAAGACATATTTCATTTACACCAACCGAGCCAAGTGATCTCTTTCCCATCTCGTCCGTCTAAGGCTTTGGTGGAGGAGTACACATGTTCATGCCAAATCTATATTTCTTACACCCTCCCCACTCAAATTCATTGTTGTCCCAATAATTCGAACATACTTCACTTGTTGAGATCGCAAATTATGCCACAACCTCAACTGGAATATAAAAATTTCTTAGTTTTGAACCTTTGTGACATCTATTGCACCCATACTTCAACCATTCCTCTCATGCATCTGTAAATTTCACACCCCAATTCCGGCTTCTTGTTGGGTAGCTAGTCCAATCATCATGCACAAGTCTTGAGATGTACTTCCTCATGTCGAAACTTAATCTTTTTCTTCTGCTTCGTCATCACCTCATCCAACCTAGAAACATGAAGGAAATATCACACTTGCCCCTTTGCTGCTATTTTCATTCACTTTGTTAAGAAATTCCTCTGCAACAACCAAGTGTTGCAAAAACTAATCATTGTGATTGAAGTTTGACCCTCCAACATGTCGTTGTGCACTAGCTCATCCAACTGTCGGATAAGTTGGGTGGTCGGTCCAACCATTGGATCACTTGCATGATGACATAACTTCAAGTCAAATTGATCTCCTCCCATTCACATCTTGACTCTTCTATGCAAAAATCGACAAGGAAAACTCTCTTTCCCCACTATGATGTGATGTGACCCAAAACAAAGTCTTCCTTCATCTCTATTGCGAAAACCGCTACCACTTTATTCTATCATTGAAACCATATCGTCTCATATCTAAGATATCCAAAATTTCATGGAGATCACCGCACGTCTACCACCCATGCAACCAATCGAATTCACTCTCTTTAATCATCCCACAAACTTTAGAATCCTTAAGACTGTCTCGTCACTGTTGCAACCATGCCCTCCATGCCACCATGGTTCACTTTGACAAGTCTTGTAAAGTCAAGTATGAGCATGCTTCATCGGTCAAACTCCCATATTCCTAATCACATGTCCATGAAACGACCCAAGTGCACAAGCCTTGCACATCCAATAATCATTACCACACTACTTGATTGTTTGTGCTTCGTTTCATCCTATCTGTGTGATCCTTCGATCTGTATAAAATCCCACAAATTTCTTTCACAAGTTTTCCAATGTAATTTCCAAACGATTCTAAGTGGAACAAGTCACCCAAAGACTTCCATGCCAAAAACATGTCTGAGTCAATTCTTCCGTCAATTTTGACCAACGTTCCTTGGATCTTTGAGTCATTTTGTTTTCATCCACAATCATCATGAGAATGTCCTACCTCTCCCATGTCCCATACCATGAGTAGGAGAAAATCACTCAATCCACTTAGTCTGTTTTTTGAATCATCTCAGTTTTATTTCAACAGTTCCCTTTGACGACTCTTTTCTACCTCTGTTCAACTCTTGGAATGAATCATCTTTCCTTTGCCAACACACTCCATTGTTTGGATCTCTGCTGCAACATTCAAGTCACATCATGAACCAACCAATGTGTCTAAGGAACTCATGCATCAAAGTACCTTATTCAACCTTCTATCAAATGAAATTTGTGTCTCGTTGTATTCTTCATCAAAACAATCCCTTCAACATACTTCACAATAGAGTTAGACAACGATGCAACTCATCCCCATTTCTGTCTAATTCCACTTCTTCGACTCACCCAAGAATGTTTTTCCAAGCCCTCATTCGCATTTTCCTTCCTCGGGGCACTTTGAATTGTTCATGACTCCACCAAAGGTTGGAACACTTGAAACACACCAAGTCTACGATGGGAACATGTCTCCCTAGACCTCAGCCAAGTCTCCCCATTCACCCTTAAACGAAACCAAAGAAACAACCCATATCTTCCAAGAACTTGAAATGATCATATTGTTTCACGAAATATTCGACGAACTCATGGTTCAATCCTTCATACTATCACAACTCTACAACTTGTTTGAACCACCAAGTCTGATTTCGCTAATGAACCTCCTTGTTGTGGCCCAAGTTAAGTTGAATTTTTTAGCTAAGTCAAAGACTTATGATGCACCCAACCACACACTCCCACCAATTCGATGTCCAAAACCTTAGTTTTACTTCATCACCAAGGTGCTATGCTTCAAGATACACCCTGTCACATTCATCCATTGTTGCAACCACAAGAACCAACGTCTTCATGTAGTTGTTGACGCTTGAAGTTGTTAGGGACGAAATGACAACCTCACGAGGACAATAGTCCCCCTTCATTTTTAGAGAGGTGGTTCTCCTCTTTGGATAATAGATATATCTTTGAATATCTTGGATTAGGGAGAGTGATAGGTAGAAAACCCCAAATATTTATTGCTTGGATTTATATGAAAATGGTTCTTAAATAACCCAATATGATCTTTATGTGAAACAAAAGTATTTTTATAATAGTAAAAGATTGAAGGAGGGCTTCAACATCATAAATAAGTTGTGATCAACATCACACACACTCTTCTTAATAGTATATAAATGCATCCATATATTCTTCATGAGAAATAGGAGAGAATGATTTGATCATCTCAAAGAATTTTAATAGAGTACTAAAATGAGTAATAAAAGAGAAATTGATAGGTCAACCTCAAATATCTCATATTTAAAACTCAAAGTTACAATATACAGTGAATATCAACCCCAAAGCAATTCTTTGTGGAGTTTATTCATGAGAAATGTTCTTCATTAGCAGAAATTTGATAGCCATGTATGTGGCTACAAATACTCCATGATCATACAAGAAAATTTTGTATAATAATACAATAAAAACACTCAACAACTCAGCCTTGTGCCCAACTCTGAGATTCAATCATAAAGCTATGAGAAGTGGTGTAGAAGAATAGAAAGAATGGAGAAGATGGAGATCTCTTTCTTTTGATCAGAAGCTTGATTATGTATCCATGGATGTAACTTCTTCTTCCTATGATATTCTTCCCTTCCCCTCTCACAATATTGATTATTGGAACCATTGATGAAGCCTCTCTTCTCTTTTTAAGAAGAGATTTTCTAACTACTTGAGTAGTTAGGGTTTTATTCCTCTCTTGAAATTTCTGTATAAGTTTTTTCTTGAAACATTCCATTTAATTAGTTCCTCATTAATGAAATTGTATCATCAATACATACATATATAAAATCGGTCCCTTTCCCTTTTTAATAATTTTTTTTAAATAAACTTTTATTTTCACAATTTAATTCATTTCCCATTTAAAATAGGAGGACTTTGTTTTAATTTTATGGGAATGATAATCAAAATTTTATCCATGGAAATCACTTCTGATGTGATATTCATCATCTTATATTTCCAACAATATAAATTTTTCACAAATCCATCACTCGGATCTCAAGATATGAGCTCGTGAAGTTGAGTTGTCACGCAGGACCATTAAAAATGCAGTTGACTGGTATTTTAATTTCTAAGGAAAATGTATCAACTTTCAACACTTCAAACCTATACCACCATATTCTACATCAAAATAAATTTCCAATGATATAAAGTTTGTGTGATTCCGACACCCAGAGCTCAAGTTATGGCCTACGCAATATCAATGCTCAGTCACCATCGATCAAAATTGATGGGCAAATGTGGGCCCTTGGATGAATTTCGTGCTTCTCTTCATAAAATTCGAATTTTTTAGTTTAAAAGTCTATCCCACATGCATTTGGATATTATATTCTTCATGATATATAATACTGAGTGTTTTATACACTTAGCAAGAAACACGAGAAGATTATGGAGCTTGGAGGATTCGACACTTGGAAAGTTGTCGAATAAAATAATATTTTTTTGGAATCCCGTTGTCATCCACCTCACGCCTAGTCACCATGATGATTCATCCAATACGATCACACCATGTGTCTCAAATTTTATGTTACCATGTGTCTCCAATGTTGCGTTTCCATCTGTCATGCCCTCATTCATTGCCATGCATCATGGCCTCATTCATTGCCATGTGTCATATTCTCATTCGCTAGTTTTCATGCCTTGGAATAGCTTTGATAATTTGGCTAAGTATGGGAGATGTGACGAGAGGGGATGAGGGAAAATTGTGGGTAGCAGAAGTAGAGGGGGTATTTTTTAGGCTATGGGGATGAATAAGAGAGAATTCGAATATAAAACTTTTCATGAACCCGCCAACCCAGGAGCCCGTAGTTGTATAGATGATCAAAAACATACTAAGTGTAAAGGAACGATTGGTTGGATTCACATGCAAGAGGAATGAAATACTTTGGAGATCGGCACCCGTGACAAGGCTGATGGTCAAAAAGTAGATCATGGAACTTGGGGTGAAAAGTGAAGGTCACGGAAAATGGAGGATGAGGACTTGAACCCATGAGCCTGTGCAATTGAAAAATGGCTAAGTGTAGTAACATAATTATGACATGAGAAAGTGGGTGGAGAAGTAGACCCGCGAACCCGCGAACCCGATGAGGAGATGAGTAGTTAGGGGGCAAGGGGAGAAATGTAGACAATGGAATTGAGGGAGGAGAATTGTAGATAGCGGGAGTAGGGGTGAGGAAGGTGAGAGGGAAGGGTGAAGGAGTGTGGTGGGTGTTCACCCCCCCCCCCNNNTTGAAATATGGTTTGAAATATGAATAAGTATGGGAGCATAAGGGATAAGGGAGTGGAGAGGGTGGAGAGATATGGATAAAAATGGTTAAATGTTGAGATGGATAGAGGTGAAAGGTGAGAGAAATAAGTGATGAGAATACTTAGCCAAAATTCTAAATAGGATAGAAGAACATGATACTTAGAAAGATTATTCAAAATTGGATCTCTAGACCAGATATTGAATAGCTTAGGCATATGGAAATATATTTCTGATTCGAAAAATGTGTGGCGAAGCTGAGACTTAGGGCTGAAGAATGAACTTATAAAATTTTAAAAATGTATTCTTTTGATATCGAGTATTTTATGAATCCAAGAGCAGGAAAATATAGATGACCAAATTTTGGTCAACAATTGGCTCCAACTGCGAGACAGTTACTCCCTGTGGGTTGATGAGAACACTAGAATATCAAGACTAGTTATCTTCTCCATTGGGCTATGGAGTCATATTCAAATTGAACTCTTGTAATTCTTCTTCTTTCATGGATTTATCTTCAAACTTCAATATAAAGACTGCTTTATTATGAAAAATTGAATTGAAGAAACAAAGTATGTACATACATGATCTACCTACCCTAACTTACTTGAAAGAAAGAGGCACCTTAGGTGTAGGTAGATTTTCGATGGATCCATTCAAGCATTGATCTTATTTGTGGAATGAACTCCAAAATTATGAGATATGTTGGGACTTGTACCGATGAGTCAGGGGCACTCTCAATATGTACTAGAGAAAAATTATACCAATTATGGTGAAGATTTGATTGCGTTGTTTGGACAACAATGCTCTGGAACCATAATTCAATAAAATCAATTCTTGGCTGAGGATTTTTAGACATAAGAATGCATTCATCCTTTTCTTTGTTTACAACCACTTTCAAGGTTACTGATTCATCCAAAATCTTCTGAAAATATTCTTCTTTCTTGTAAAGGCGATCGTGTTCATCATTCTTCTCAAGATTCATTTCTTCCATCAATTCTTCTTGCTGCAAGTTCTGTTGTGATGTTTCATCATCTATTACAAGGATGAAATATTATTGTGTATTTGGTGGAGGCTCTTGAATTTCATTTTCAAATTTGTTGCTCAAAATGTCTTCATATGGAGTATATAGGAGACTAAAATTTTCTTCTTGTAATTTTGAATTCTCATCTTCCTTTTCAGCAACATGACTTGACTTAGAAATTTCATCCACTCTTTGATTAGATTCTTTTTTAAAATTGGTGACTTCATTATCTCTCTTCCATATGGGAGAGGATGGGTGGGAAGCAACATTTAAAACATCAACAAAAACATACGAATGCACTTTTGGAATGAACTTTTCTGCAAATGAATCTTCTAACACATCCCAATTAGTAATGGAGTTAGGCATTAATTAACTATACCATTCAAGAGAATCCTCTCGTAGAATTTGTCGGAATAATCTACATGTAACATTGTCTTCAGTGAGGTTGAAATCATAACATGTTCCTTTAAAATGAATAGAGTGTTTCTCTGCATCTTCTGAAGCATGCAAAAAGAATGTAGAAAAAATTTCAATAGGAATATTGGGCATTTGAAAGTCTATTTCTGGTAGATTTAAAGGGGTATGATGAAATCGCCTCCTTCTTTGAGTATTTCTCTCTTTTGTTGAGTCTTGCAAAGCCATTGATGGGATTGATGAAGAATATAAAGAAGCATTATGACATGAATGAAAACCTTCATTTTGAATTTTTTCAATGGAGTTTCCAGGGAGTTCATTCTTGATCCAAAAAGGATCCAGAGAAAACTAAGGATAACTCAGAATTCGCAGAAGCAACTCAGGAAGCTCAGAATGGCCTCAATAGAGAGAGAAAGGGAAAAAATCCAAAGTCCTCAAAACTAAGTGAATTTGACATCATCACGAAGAGCACGTCGCAAGATTTCCAACGGTGTAAACGGATCGTCAAACAGAGTTACAGATCAAAATATATTTGCGGTCAAAGTTTTGGTCAACCTAGCCCAGTCAATAGGGATGAGTCAACATCTATACTACTGACGTCATCATCCATACAGTATATGTGGCACATGCAGGGGGTGACATGTGTCATGTTGAAATCAACATGATGTCATTATGGTGACGTGGTGGAGCCAAAGGCTGCCATGTGTCACTCATTTTCGACATTTTCCTGTCAACATGTGGACCAATGAGGAAGTGCCACGTGGAAATTTGTACAACCACGTGGAAGACCGTACGGGACATGATAGGATAGCATGGTAGGCTAGCATGGAAGGTTGATGTGGTAGGGTGACTTTGCAAGTGGATGGCATGGGCCAATGGCTGGCTGTCACGTGACAGTGGGAAAATGCCCAATAAGGGCCCGAAACCAAATTTTCAAAAATAAAAAAGGCTCACCAAATATGGAGGAGGTCCCACCAAATCTGGTGGCTAAACTTCTGATTTCGACAAATCTAAACAACAACTCCAAACTTGGCAGCGGTTCCAAACCACATATATATTGTTATAACTATGAGCCCAAAATGGGAGGCCCGCGGGCTCGACCCCGGGACCTCCCCCTATCAAAACGCCTTACATAGTATCTTCCAACCGTTGGGCCAAGGGATTCCATTGGTTAGTCCACCCAACATTTAATTTAAATGTTGATTTTTCCCATGGATGGGGAGAGGGCACTCGACAGAATGACCAGGCATGTTTTTCGAGACAAAGTACAGTGAATTAATTGTAAATTGCTGGCACAGAAATAGAGATGAGATTTCTCATGGGCCTGGGAGTGCCAGAGTCATATTGAGGTGTGAAGACAGTCATTTTTGGGTAATTTGATGCCACAAATTCAATGGTATTTTTTGTTTTCTAATTTGAGAAAAGCTTCTGGAGCTTAATTCCAGAATGAGGTATACTTATGTATTTTTCCAAATTCTTTTGCTGAGTTAATAAAAAGGCCTACCCATTTGAGAGCAGGACCTAGATACATAGTCCACTAGGGACGAACTCCATTATAAAGTTTTTTTGTTCATATTTGATGTTTATGTCGCTTCATTATTGAGATTTTCCTTCTTTATGGTGCACTTTAATTTATGCTCATTTAATACAATTCTTTATAAGTCACTTTGATGAAAAGATCCTGGATCATGTTGCTATCAGAGTAATCATATTTGACATGAATTATTGAGTGTGAATTCTTAATAGGGCCAATCATAAGCAGTGTGAAGGAACTCTTAAGACTTTCAATCTTGAAGTTGGTCGTGCATCCCAAAGGAATAAAATGGCAGAAGAGGACAAGCATGATGAATAGGAGAAAAACTTCCATATGGTCTTTTATCGCATGTCAGAAATGGTCGAGTGAATGTATGGAGACTACGAGAAGAGGATGAAGAAGAAAAGGAAGAAAAAGGAAGAACAAGCTGATGATAATGCTTCAATAAATCAAGGGGTTGGAGGAGACCTTCCTGAGCCTCCATCTTCACCATCAAGTTTTATCTCTTCTTCCTATGAGTATTCTCATAATTCTCATCATACTAGCCATAACGCTTCTTTTAAGAAACCATTATTAAAGCTTGATGTAAAATTTTCTTTACCTATGTTAAATGGAGATGCTAATATTGAAAATCTAGATAATTGGATCGAATAGGTTGAAGTATATTGTTATGTTCAACAGATTGATGAAGAGGAATTTAAAGTTCAATTGGCTTCTCTTCAGCTAAAAGGCACCGCTCTCGTATGGTGGGAGAGAAAACTTCAGGAAATAAGTAAGTGTGGTAATCTTCTTTTCTCTTGGTCATAATTTAAATCAGTGATAAGGAAGCAATTTTATCCATTGGGTTATTTACATAAAGCAATGATGGAATGGAAAAATTTAAGACAAAGTAAAGGTCAAACTGTACAAAGTTTCACGGAAGAATTTAGGAAGAAATCTCTTTCATTAAACATTCCTTTGGATTCTTATGAAACTTTAATGAAGTATATTAGCGCACTTCATAGTTATATTCGTCATACTTTGCTATTGTTTAACCCCACCAATCTTGATGAAGTTTTTGTGCAAGTCACTCACCTTGAGAATAGGGGAAATCATGTTCAAGAATATCCTAGAAAGAAACCTTCCAATCTCCCACATAAGAAGTTTAAGAAGTTTAAGAAATTTAAAAGGAAATACAAAAGGACTGCCACTGTAAAGAGGGAAGAAGGAAAACCATCTTGCACTCATTGCAAGAAAAGTGGTCACGATGATCAACACTATTGGAAACTACATCTAGAGAAGAGACTGAAACGGTTTAGTAGAAAGGGGAAGACAAAGAACTTTTCTACCATACAACAAGATCTTGGTTCCAATTCAGGAGACGAAGGAAATATCACAACAGTTGGAGTAAAAGGTAAAGATTTCCTTCATGCTAGTTAAAATTCCAATAATGAATCTCATAATGATGAAAGAAAGATGAATGAATTATTTCATATAAGAGTTGTATCTAAACACACTAAGATAGATACATTATTTGATCTGGGTTCCCAAGTAAACTTTATATCTGAAGCACTCCTAAAAAAGATGGGTCTTGAAACTAAACCACATCCAAAGCCTTATCCTCTTGGTTGGGTATGTGATAAGGAAAAAATTAATGTGACCAAGAAATGTAGGGTCATATTTGCTATTACTTCAAATTTGATTGAGGAAGTGGATTTGGATGTTGTATCACTTGATATATGTGGCATAGTGTTGGAGAGTCCTTATCTTTATGATAGAAAATAAGTCTTCTTTCATCATGAGAAAAAATATCACCTTACTAAGGGGGGAGTGGAAGATATTGTTAGAGCCCATAGAATGAGGGTAAACACAACACTTGTTAGTGCCGGACAAATGAAGAGACTCATAAACACTAATAAGAGATATGCACTCATGGTAGTAAGGGAGAAAGATGTCTGAACATCCAACGCTTTCCAAGGATGTGATCCTTCTCATAAGGAATAATTAATTGATATTGTTTCTAAGTATGATGATATTTTCCAGGAACTAGATGGATTACCTCCTAAGAGGGAAATCCAACATGAAATACATCTTCAACATGAATCTTCTCTTCTTAATGTCAGCATGTACAAGATGTCAGTTGTAAATATGATAGAGATCAAGAAGTAGGTACAAGGCTTATTGGATCAAGGGGTCATCATGCCCAAATCATCTCCTTGTAGTTCTCTGATTGTGATGGTGCAAAAGAAAGATGGCACATGGCGAATGTGTGTCGATTATCGAGCCTTAAATAAAATCAAGTTGAAAAATCGATACCCTCTTCCTCGTATATATGATTTACTTGATCAATTAAAGAATGTTGTTTATTTCACTAAGTTGGATTTGCGTAGTGGATACCATCAGATCAGGGTTGCAGAACATGATGCATGGAAGACTGCCTTTAAAACCAAATATGGATTGTTTGAGTGGTTAGTTATGACGTTTGGGTTTTGTTATGCTCCAACAACTTTCATGTGTGTTATGAATGATGTATTCAAGCCATTTCTAGATGATTTTGTGATTGTATATTTAGACGACATTTTTATTTTTAGCGGGACTTGGGATGAACATGTAAGGCATGTAAAGAAAGTATTGGATAGTTTGCAAAGGGAAAATTTGTCTGTAAAACTGTCAAAATGTGAATCTGTTAAGACTTCACTTGTGTGCTTAGGTCATATTGTAGTAGGAGGACAATTGAAAATTGATCCTTCCAAGATTGATGTAATTGTAAATTGGCCTGAGCCCAAAAGTGTAACCAAAATACAGAGCTACTTAGGTGCAATCCAGTACTAGAGGAGATTCATTTCAAACTTCTCCTTTATAGCAGCTCCTTTTCATGCCTTAACCAATGTGAAGAACACTTTTCAGTGGGGAGGAAAGGAACAAAAAGCTTTCGACACTTTGAAGGAAAAGATTAGTACTGCACTAGTATTAGCACTGTCGAATCTTAAACAACTCTTCGAGATTGAGACAGATGCCAACGGATATTCCATGGGTGCAATATTGATGCAATATCGTAAGCTTATCTGTTACCACTCTGAAACTTTTAACCAAGTTGTTGTTAACTATCTGACATATGATAAAGAGTTGTATGCATTAGTTCAAATCATAAATAAATGGAAGCACTACTTGTTAGGGAAGGAAACAATAATACATAAAGATCATCAACCCTTACAATATCTCCAAGCACAAACCAAACTGCAACAATCTCTACATTACATATGGATGGGTTTCCTACAACAATTTCATTTGGTAATCAAGTACAAAAAGGGTACGAATAAAAAGGCAGTTGATATTCTTTCTAGACCTCCTATTGTTGCTTCTATTATTTTGAATAATGCTTCTTTATCTCATGATATCTATGTGGAACAATATGCTATTGATGAATAATTTAAAGAAGTATATGAGAAGCTAACCCATGGTGCATAGGTAGAGAAATATTGTCTGCAGGGAAAACTACTCTACCATCGTGGAAAGCTATGTATTCCTACAAGTGAACGAGTCCATGTAATATGAGAAGCTCACACTTCTCTTGTGTCTGGGCATTTTGGGGTAGGAAAAACTATGGCTCATCTGCAGAGGTTTTGTTACTGGCCTCAGATGAAAGCAATTGTAACTAAATCTATAAAGGGGTGTGTGATGTGTTCTACTTGTAAGCCCACTAATAGAAAACTGGGGCTATACTCACCACTGCCTATTCCATCCCATCCATGGGAAAATATCTCAATGGATTTTGTAGGGGGTTTACCAATGTCGAAAAGGGTTCACGACTATTTGTATGTTGTAGTGGATAGGTTCAACAAGATGTGTATATTAATTCCATGTAAAAAGCATATCACTACCGAGATGACTGCTAATATATTCTTTCAGTATGTTTGGGTTCACTTTGGGTTACCCACATCCATTATCTTGGATCGAGATACTTGATTCCTTGGGGATTTGTGGACAAGTTTGTGGAGAATGATGAACACCAAGTTGAAGAGGAGCACTGCTTTCCATCCATAGACCAACAAACATATAGAGGTTGTTAACTGAACAATGATACTTTTGCTTCGAGGCTACTGGAACAAGCATCCCAAGTTATGGGATGAACATATACCCTATGTACAACATGCTTACAACCGAGACTTACATTCCTCCACTCAGTGTCCTCCTTTTGAGACATGTTTTGGGTATTTACCTAAGGTTCCTTTAGACTTGATGTATGGGAGAGATGTCGATTCAAATGAAGAAAGAAATGAAGATAGAGCCTGTAATTTCATCTAGAGGATCCAGCAGGTACATCAGGGAGTTAGGGAACAGTTGGAGAAAATTCAAGAAGAGTATAAAGCTCGACATGAAAAACATAGGGTTGATCATCAATTCTAGGTTGGAGACTAGGTATGGCTTCACATCAACAAGGAAAGATTGAAGGGTGAAGGGAAGAAACTCAAGTCCATCCATTATGGACCCTTCACTATTTTTGAGAAAAGTGGTACCAATGCTTTTCTTCTAGATCTTCCATCGTATATGTAGATCTACTCAGTTGTAAATGTGGAGAACTTGAAACTTTTTGAGCCTCCCATGATCATGGATTAGGATGAGGAAGTTTCAATACCTTCAGTTGATGAGTTTTCTCTTGAGTACTTAGATGAGTTAAAGGAATATATCATCCTAGATAGAAGGATGAGGACTTCATGCATGGGTGATGTTGATTATCTTTGAGTAGGCTTAAAGGGAACACATCCAAGTAAGGAAAAGTGGATTGAGAAGGAGAAGGTGAGGGAACTCTTCCCTCACTTATCTGTTCATTGATGAAATATTTTGGTGGTCCAAAAAGATCTCATTGGGAAGGCGTGATCCAAAAAGGATCCAGAGAGGACTAAGGACAACTTAGAATTCACAGAAGAAACTCAAGAATCTCAGAATAGCCTCAACAGACAGAGAAAGGGAAAAAAATCAAATTCCTCAAAACTTAGTGAAATTGGCATCATCGTGAAGAGGACATCACAATATTTCCAATGATGTAAACGACTCATCAAACGGAGTTACGGATCAAAATATATTCATAGTAAAAATTTTGGTTAACTTAGCCTAGTTAGCAGGGATCAGTCAGCATCCATACCAATGACGTCATCATCGATAAGGATGACATCAACATCTGTACAGTATGTGTCACTCATTTTTGGCATTTTCCAGTCAACATGTGGACCAATGAGGAAGTGCCACATGGTAGTCCGTACAACCACGTGGCAAACCGTACAGGACGTGGCAGGCTGGCATGATAGGTGATGTGGTAGGGTGACTTTGTAAGTGGATGGTGTGGGCCAATGGTTGGCTACCACGTAGTCCATTCATGGGTTTCCACGTGGCAGTGGGTAAATTCCCAATGAGGGCCCGAAACCGAATTTTCAGAAATAAAACGGCTCACCAAATATAGCAGAGGTCCCACCAAATATGGTGGCCAAACTTCTGATTTCGAAAAATCTAAACAACAACTCCAAACTTGGCGACGGTTCCAAACCACATATATATTGTTATAACTATAATCCCAAAAGGGGAGGCCTGTGGGCTCGACCCTGGGACCTTCCCCTATCCAAATGCCTTACATAGTGTCTGCCAACCATTGGGCCAACAAAATTCGTTGGTTAGTCCGCCCAAAATTTAATTTAAATGCTGAGTTTTCCGATGGATGGGGAGAGGGCACTCGACAGTATGCACGGGCATGTTTTTCGAGACAAAGTACAATGAATTAATTGTAGGTTGTAGGCACAAAAATCGAGACAATATTTCTCATGGGCCTGGGAGTGCCAGAGTCACATTGAGGCATGGATACAATCATTTTTGGGTAATTCGATGCCATGAATTCAATGGTGCTTTCTGTTTTTTGATATGAGAACATATTCTACAACTTAAATCCAGAATGAGGTATACTTATGTATTTTTCCAAATTCTTTTGCTGAGTTAATAAAAAGGCCAACCCATTTGAGACCAAGACCTAGAGACGTATTCCACCAGGGACGAACTCTGTTATCAAGTTTTTGTGTTCAGATTTGATGCTTATGTATCTTCCCTATTGAACTTTTCCTTCTTTATGGTGCACTTTAATTTATGTTCATTTAATACAATTCTTTATAAGTCACTTCGATGAAAAGATTCCAGATCAATTCTCCTAAATCTTTGGTGCTTCTCATTTCCTTTTGAAATTACAAAAAAAGTGAGCCATGCTTAAAATAAGAAACAATTTTCTTGAATCTTCTTCTTGAAACTTTGAGCCATGGAGATTTTTGGTTCCTCCAATATCTTGAAAATAAATCGGTTCCTATTATGCTTGCCAAAAATGTTGACGCTTGAATCCATCATGACCGAAACCACAACCTCATGAGGACATTAATCCCCCTTCATTTTTAGATAGGTGGTTCTCCTCTTTGGTTAAAATATATATCTTTGAATATCTTGGATTAGGGAGAGTGCTAGGAAACAAACTCTAAATCTTTATTTCTTGGATTTATATGAAAATGGTTCTTCAATAACCCAATATGATCTTTAAGTGCAACAAAAGTATTTTTACAATAAGAAAATATTGAGGAGGGTTTCAACATCATAATTAAATTGTGATCAACATCACACACAATCTTATTAATAGTATATAAACACATCCATATATTCTTCATGAGAAATAGGAGAGAATTATTTGATCATCTCAAAGAATTTTAATAGAGTATTGCAATTAGTAATAAAAGAGAAATTGATAGCTCAACCTCAAATATCTCATACTTAAAACTCAAAGTTACAAGATACACTCAAGATCAACCCCAAAGAAATTATTTGTGGAGTTTGTTCATGAGAAATGTTCTTCATTACCAAAAATTTGAAAGCCATGTATGTGGCTACAAATACTCCATGATCATACAAGAAATGTTTGTAGAAGAATACAAGAAAAACACTCAACAACTCATCCTTGTTCCCAACTATGAGATTCAAGCATAAAGCTATGAGAAGTGGTGTAGAATAATAGAAAGAATAGAAAATATGGAGATCTCTTTCTTTTGATCAGAAGCTTGATTGTGTATCCATGGTTGTACCTTCTTCTTCCTTTGATCTTCTGCCCTACCCCTCTCACAATAATGATTATTGGAACCATTGATGACGACTCTCTTCTCGTTTTAAGAAGATATTTTCTAACTACTTGAGTAGTTAGGGTTTTCTTCCTCTCTTGAAATTCCCGTACAAGTTTCTTCTTGAAAAATTAAATTTAATTAATGCCTAATTAATTATTCATTAATGAAATTATATCATCAATATATACGTATCTAAAATGGTTCCCTCTCCCTTTTTAATAAAAGTTTTTAAATAAACTTTTATTTTCACAATTTAATTAATTTCCCATTTAAAATAAGAGGACCATGTTTTACTTTTCTAGGAATGATAATCAAATTTTTATCCATGTAAATCAATTATTATGTGATATTCATTGAATTATCTTTCCAATTATATAAATTTTGCACAAATCCGTCGCAAAGATCTCAAGATATGAGTTCATGAAGTTGAGTTGTCACGCAAGCCCATTAAAAATTTAGCTAACAAATATTTTAATTTTCGAGGAAAGTGTATCAACTTTCAACACTTGAAACCTAAGCCACCATATTCTACATCGAAATACCTTTCCAATGGTATAAATTATGGCCTACACAAGATCAACACTTAGCCATCGTCGATCAAAATTGATGGGCAAATGTGGGCCCTTGGATGAATTTCATGATTCCATTCATAAAATTTGAATTTTTCGGTTTAAAAGTATATCCCACGTGCATTGGGATATTATATTCTTCATATATATAATACTAAGTGTTTGATACACTTGGCAAGAAACACGAGAAGAGAAGAAATTATGGAGCTTGAGGGATTCGACCCTTGGAAAATTGTCGAATAAAATAATAATTTTTTGGAATCCCGTCATCGTCCACCTCACGCCAAGTCACCATGATGAGTCATCCAATAATATCATGCCATGTGTCTCAAATTGTATGTTTCCACGTGTCTCCAATGTTGAGGTTCCATGTGTCATGACCTCATTCATTGCCATGTGTCATATTCTCATTCGCTTGTTTTCATGCCTTGGAATAGCTTTGAGAATTTGGCTAAGTATGGGAGATGTGACGAGAGGGGATGAAGGAAAATTGTGGGTAGTGTAAATTGAGGGGGTAGTTTGTAAGCTGCGAGGATGGACAAGAGAGAATTCAAATATAAAACTTTTCATGAACCCGTGAACCTGGGAACTCGTGAACCCGCGGTTGTATAGATGATCAAAAATATACTGAGTGTAGAGGAACGATCGGTCAGATTCACATGCAAGAGGAATTAAATACTTTGGATATCGGAACAAACGACAAAGATGATGGTCAAAATGTAAATCAAGGAACTTGGGGTTCAAAGTGAAGGTCACGTAAAATGGAGGATGAAGGCTTGAACCCGCGAACCCATGCAATTGAAAAATGGCTAAGTGTAGTAGCAGACTTATGACATGAGCAAGTTGGTTGAGATGAAGGCATGCCAACTCGCGAACCCGATGAGGAGATGAGTAGTTAGGGGGGAAGAGGAGAAATTTAGACGATGAAAGTGAGGGAGGATTAATGGAGATAACTGGAGTGAGGGTGGGGAAGGTGAGAAGGAAGGGTGAAGGGGTGTGGTGGGTGTCCACCCCCCACCATAGATTGAAATATGGCTTGAAATATGTCTAAGTATGGGAGGATAAGGGATAAGGGAGTGGAGAGGGTGGAGAGATAAGAAGAAAAATGGAGATAAGGAGAAAAATGGTTAAGTGTTGAGATGGATAAAGGTGAAAGGTGAGAGAAATAAGTGATGAGAATACTTAGCCAAAATTCGAAAAAGGATAGAAGAACATGATACTTAGAAAGATTCTTCAAAATTGGATCTTTGGACCATATCTTGAATAACTTAGGCATGTGGAAACTAATTTCTGATCCGAAAAATGTGTGGCGAAGCTTAGAATGAGGGTTGCAGAATAAAATTATAAAAGTTCAAAAATGTATTCTTTTGATATCAAGTCTTTTATGAATCCAAGAGCAGGAAAATATAGATGACCAAATTTTGGTCAACAGTAGCGAAGCCCAACATGGACCCATCTTGGTTATGTGCATCCGACCTGTTCACATCAAGCCTCCAAATCAACTCTGTGATATGAAAAACTTCGTCAAGGCACATTCTGCATTCAACCAAACCCATCTTCTTTGTTTGTTATCTTCACGCCCTGAAATGCTTCTGCATCAGGACACCATGCATAAATCCATTGATCGTTAAGTCACCTGATGTTAACCAATTTTCAATACTTTTCAATGAATCAAATCATCCGAAATCTACAATATTCATATGCAACTCAATCGAATCAACTCTTCTTCAGTAGTGCATGACATGACGTTGGCATGGTGGAAAATGTGCTTAGTTGTATGTTCTGTGACCCAAACCTTCGCTTCACTATCTCAAGTCAAACCATCCATCAAAGTATACTTTGTTATGCGCTCTGATACCAATTGTCATGGTAGTGACATAGTTGAAGAGCTTCACCAACCCTTCTCCAAAGTCTAAACGAATCGGCTCCGATACCAAGTTTCATGAGCCTAGAGAACATATGGTTGGTCGGTGAAAAACACTCAATGTTCCCAATCACCATGCGACACCAACATATTTCATTCAGTGGTAAGACCAGAACAAATTACTCAACCTGGGCTTCTCCTTTACTTATTTTCATTTGTTGCTTAGTTATGTCTATGTTTTTCTTATACAAGTAGATGATTTCAACAATAAATAAACACCATTCATACATGAACAACCAAAACATATGTGTGGGTGGCCAAACCGACCTAACATCCAAAATCATTTATTAACAAGAATTGTAGTGTGTTGAGCTAAACTTGTGCCACACAAAGAAATAGTTTACAAGGATCTTTGCTCAGTTACAAAGAACCTGTTGCAACAACCGAACAACTCTACTTCAACAAGTTTCCCTTGGGTGCTCTTCCTTCATTTCCTCAAACTAAATGAAACTTCATCATACTTCGTTACTTGAATCCTACTACTCTTTCCTCAGTGTGTCTGCCCCCTTTCTCAGTTCAAACTTGTATTTTTCCTCATATTGGAGAAACCTCCCTTTGCTACCATAGTTTGTTTGTTCTACTGCTCCCTTCAAGAAATACTTTCTCAGACTTTCTCTTTGGTTCTTCCTCCCCAAGGAATCCCAAGTTACCCTCAAGGGTCTACTTGGATCCTTGGGGAGAAACTCACCCCTCCTTCTTGGTCTCTACCTCAGAACCTCCAACCTGTGATTATGAAGATTTCTACCCCTTCCATGGACTATTTTCCAAATGGTTAGTTGGTTTGGTTATATAGACGCGCACAATTTCCAAGCGACATGCCCCTTCTAACCGATGCGACCCTTCATCACCAATCCAACATGCCCCTTTTGGTCATTTTTTCCACTTAACATTTTTTAGGAAACTTGCCAAACAATGCACTCCCTTTTCATAGGTGCGCTTTTCCTTGTCCAACCCTTAATTTTTCGGTTTTGGGCACCCAAGTCACCTTGGCATCTAATGGTCGTTTCATTCATTGTTTGGTCAACTCACCTTGGCACGACATGCGCCCAAAGCATCCGAGCTACCCCAACCTTCATTCTTCTTTCGGTCAGCTTGGTGCTCATGTTGTCAGAGCGCCCATCATCTCCAACCTTCATTGGGGTGCCCATGAATTCCATGGGGTGCCCACCTAACGTGTTTCTTTAGTTAACCTTCACTCACAAGCCTCCTTGGTGAAGTCATCCTTAGCATGGAGACACCTGCCCAAGGAACCCAACTTCACTATATAATACGCCTTTTATTTCCATCAACCGAACCAAGCGCTCTTTTGTCGAGCTTGTCTGTCTAAGGCTTCGGTGGAGGAGCGAGTGCTCATGCCAAATCCAAAGGTCTTACAAAATCCCATACATTAGTAATCCCATCAACAATATTAATACCAAATACCAAAGTTGGGGACAAAACTGGACCATGACTTTCTCTCTCCACATTCCTAAGCGAGAGTCACAAGTGTATTAACTCCTCAACCATAAGAAAAGCATGACATGGGGTGGATGAATTTATTTATGCATGTCATGGATTGCGGGTAGTCTTATTCAAACTCATCGTCAAAGGTATACTCATGTCACCGACACTATTTCACACTGGGTCTTGGGTTGAGACTTGTTGTGGGCACACAATGTGCAATCCCCAAGGTTATTAACTTATGGGTAAGATTACCTAGATCTTATGACCTAATCCCAAAGACAGGGAAACACCGCTGAAGAAATCTATATTGTGTTAATGAAGAGCATATAATGTAATTAATGCAGGTAGATATAAGAACAAAGTTACCGACTTAATGAGAACTGTGACATCAAAACGAGAACTTTGGCCCAAAAAAACCCATAATTTTGCATAAGAAACATCAAAATCAACCCCCAAATCAAAAAGTGGTGCTACTTGTAGACCATTTTTTTTAAATGGGGTCAAAATTACAACATTTTTCAAACATGGCCTTCAAAACTCAGACAATAGCTCAGAA
>JZKD02S2020963.1:390887-401151 GCA_000966675.3 Picea glauca
TGTTAATTTGTGCATAACTTGTTGGCTACGCGATTAACCTGTGGCTTGAGAAACAATGACTCAGGAGCATCTAAGCCGTCAAAATCACCCGGTGATCGCACCCAACCTAAGCCACACCAACCCTTAACATGGTTGGATTTTTTGTCCCCGCGGGTTTCAAACCAGTGACTTTAACATCACGGAGTGGCTTAACAACACACTCCGTCACCGACTGTCCTACACCTCGGGGACGTTTTTTATTGTTAATTTTAAAAAGTTAAAAAAAAAAAAATTTTAAGAAATGATTTAGGAGTCAATTTTGAGGTTTTTATCGACAATGATAATGATTGTCAAGGCCACAATTTCAATTAAGTTATAATTTTAACTCCAAAAAAAAATTGGTGCTACTGGTAGCATCACTTTTCAATTCAAGGGTCAATTTTAAAGTTTTTGTCCACAATGACATCAGTGGTCAACACAACGGGTCTTAATGGGTATGAACTTTAATGATTTCAAAACAAAAGGTGCTACCGGTAGCACCACTTTTTGATTTAGGGGTGAAAACAACCACGCTAAAAAAACACGAACTCTTGAGAGGTCTTGTTAAGTAGATTTAAGGATAATTTAAAGTGTTGCTTCTTCGAGGATTCACTCGCAAGGTTTTGGTTTGATGATTAACATATGCCCTTGCTCTCAAATTATTCTTAAGCAATTGATAGAAACAAATAGATCTCTATGCAAAAAAAATTGTAGTGTTATCTATGATGCATGCCTTTAAGTTTACTCGACCCTGTTTCTTACTCACTCCCAATCTCATTAATGATAACACAAACCTACTTGCGAATGAAAATGATCAAAAAGATAATTTCTCACAATAATTGAAGTATAACTTATCTCATTATTTTGAGATGGTATAGGCCATCTCAAAGGAAATTTGAAACAAAATGAAGGGAACCCTATCTTTTTTTGGTCAACGTTATCCATGCCACGGGAGTTGGGAAGGCCTTCAGTATGTATCATGTCATTATAATAATATGGGGAGAAATGAGAGGATCACCAACTAAATCAAAAATTTTATGTCAGATCATTAAAATATGTGAGTGTGCATTGAGAAGGAGTGCACGAACAAAAGTCCATTTCAATAAATAAGATAAACAAGCGAAAATGCTCATTTTTTTGGGCAAGATTACAGCCAAGTCCGTTTGAAATTTGGAACTTTTCCACTTGGTTCATAGTTCCATTTGAGTGAATTTCATCATCAAATTTATTGAAATTATACCATTATACATGTGTGCTAACATTTTATCGGTAGTGCAATCTAATTGACAGGTTTCTTCCTACCACCCTTAAGGTAACACCTTGCACACTACCATCAACCACTTTACAACTTGTGCACTACCTTGGGCAATAATATGTTGATTATATCTCTAACAATGTTACTTTTTAGCACATCAAAATGTTTTCAGAAGAGACTACATTACAGGACATCCTCCGCCGAGAAGTAGCCAGAGTCTCCAGACTTGGGGAAAATTGAATTAGTGAGATCCATATGGGAGAAGTTCTCTATGGAGATGCATGGCCAAGGATCCATCTGGGAGAAGCGCTCTATGGAGGTGTGTGGCCATGGAAGATACTTGATGGATCCTGTGGAAGAAACATTAGCAGTCTAATGCTTATTTCAGAGATGGGTTTCTCTACACAGGTGACAAAACTACTACTATTTCATAAGCTCACAATCTCTATAATATGTTATGCTCAGAATTGAATGCCCTGCCTACCTAATATATTTTGCAACCTCTATAATGAAGTAGGAAATAGATTGGAAACTGTAAGTATATCAAGATTGTTATCAGAGATATAATAAATATAAAATATTTAGGTTCTAATTTGTGAAATATAAAGCTTGTTGTTTACAACTCTTGAATAAGTTTCGACTCTTCAATATTAAGGAAACAAATAATCCACTCAAAACAAAATTTTGGATTTCGTACCTTATAAATTTGTATGATGCATCTGATCCAATGGTCTCTAATGGACCTCCTGGGTAGTACTCCCCTCCCCTGTGAAAGAAATAATATTTTCCATCTCCAGACGACCTAGGATTGATGACACAAATGGATGTTTCAATGAAGAAAAAGACATAATATCTAACTCCGCCTTTGTCATATAATCAACTTCACGCACCCACTATCCACTGACCTTGACCCACTGCCTAAACTTGTTCAAGAGAAATGTGACAATTTTCAATTTTTACTTTTTATTTTAATTTTTTAAAGAAATGTCATATCCAAGCAAGGTTATTTAATCCAATCAAGCCTTCCTACAAATAATTATGTCATACTTTACACCTATAACAATATTATCTTAATACCACTATCTAACTTATTTAAAACAATTATAACTAATTTATAAGTACATAAGATTTAAGATTTATAAATCCTTTAAATCTTAAATAATTATATAACATAGAAAATTCGTAATATTTATCTATGTCATATAACAATATTATCTTAATATCACTATCTAACTTATTTAAAATAATTATAACAAATTTATAAGTACATAAGATTTAAGATTTATAAATCCTCAGTAATTATGTAACATAGAAAATTCATAATATTTATCTTACAATTCCTAAGATCTTTTAGGCATTTAAATAGCCCTTTTTACATTTGTCCACTTATATCAAGTATACGTATGACTTAATGCTATTGGTGTGAAGTAAGACTTGACTTAGTTTTTATTTAGTAATCCAAAACATGTATTCAAATAGTTTAGAGTGGTTCTCCTCGTAATATTTTTCTATGGGGTTCTCCTCGTTATATATATATATATATATATATATATATATATATATAACTTTTTTCTAAGTTAAGATAGAACATTTATATAAAGTTCAAACAAACATTATTATTTTTTCCAATTATATAAATCATAATTTATTTTCATTTTTATATTTAATTAATGATATCACAAATCCATATTTAATATGAATTAATTACTTTATATATAATATAGGAAATGGAAATAATTAGTTTATATGTAACTTGATAAAGATCACATAGTTAATTGATACAACTTATAATTGCAACATACCCTAGGTTCATATAATAACACATATATTTGGCATTCTTGTAATGCTTTTTTTCAGGGCTTAATAGAAAAATAAAAATATATTTGTATTTTTCACTAAATGTAAAACTTTAATCGTAATTTCCATGGCAATAATTTCCAACAAGTTAATTTTCAAATTTCACATCTTACTAAATAATTTCAATATTCATAACTTGATTCAAGCAAAGCATTAAAATAGAAAAATACTTGTTGGAGATGTTGTCTCGTGAGGTGTTGAAACTGTTTGCTACCAAAATCTTGATTGTCTACTACCAAGAGCTTGAAACTGCCTTAAAACTGAATGTTTTCCTCCCAACCAGCTAGAAACAAACCCTCTCCAGCTCCCTAGCTCTAGGAAATCTGATTTCCTAGCCCCCAAGCCCAAAATCCCAACAACTTTAGTCCACTAGTAAGCCCACCCAAATTTCTCCACCATTTCTTCCTCATCTCTCTCCTTCCTCTCCCTTCTCGAATCCCCCTCCCAATTCTCCCAACCCTCTTCCTTATCTCCCCCCCATATAGCTACTTCCCCCACCTCCCCCCCTTTCATAAATTTTCCAACCTCCCTTATCCCTTCCCATTCATTCCCTACCTACCCCAAATAAACAAAATATTAATTATTTTGATTGTTGAATTACTAAATTTAAAAGATAAATATAAAATTTCATTAACTCAATAATTAATTGACTTAATTTAACTAAATTAATCATATTAATTAAATTAAATTAATAGGGTGTTACATACACCGATCCTTCAAGAAACTTCGTCTCGAAGTTATAGTAACTTACAATACAAGGATAGCAATAACATGATTCATACATCTAAATCAGATATGCACATCATCAACTTAAGCATACATACTAGTATACATGTGCAAGGCATGTATGCGTAGCTAGCACATACGTGACTCGCACGTGTACTAATGACAATAATTATCACATCTAATGCAATTCATATATGTTTCTAGTCCAATCAGTGATGCTATTCATTTCATAAAGAATAATAAACCATTTAAAGTATTTTCATAATCCTTCAATTATAATAATTTAACACAAGCAACATTCATTTAGATAATTGTAGTTCAGTTAAACAAATTTTTTTTAACAAGAGGAAATCAGCCAGTTCTACTATAAGATTAAAACTCTACACACTCTCAACTACTTCTAATCATCCTGCCTCCCTAACCTACTTCCATCTTCCATCCATATCCTTCCTCTACTGGACTATCCCCGAGCGTCAACTATATTGACCTAACTCCAGATAAAAATTGTAAGTAGAAGTGTCAACTACCTTGACCAATATTCCCCAGCAGGAAACTGTAATTCATCATCACATGTCTAGGGGAGTGTGATCTAACACCTTCCTCCCATGACTCTAGGTTTCAGAGGATACACGGTGGGAAATGCCTCCACCGCTTCTGACAGTGGATCAACACCCTATCATGGACTATACAGTGGAACTGTGTTGCTGGGATTTTGTCATCATATATTTAGTTTCAAGCGGTCTCTCTACCTCAAAACCTACACTTGTCCACATATTACAGAAATGCATTTTAACTAACATAATTTAAAATGCTAAGATTCAAACCATATTATTTCTTGGCCGATGCTCAAGACATCAATCGTTTATTACCATCCTCCTTTTGGCCATTTCATAGCCCATTAATCTACAGATTAGCTTACAACAAAAACTCATACATATCCATACATTATTATCATGTAAATTCATTTAATCATATCATTAACTCGGTATCCACGTACCAACAACTTTAAATTTCAAAAATTTCAAGCTAAAATTAGGTTGCATAATATCCATCATAATTCAAATAATGATAAACATTCATAGTATTGACATTCACATAGGTCCATATGTCTAAAATTTTAAGTGTATCATTAATAGTTTCACAATTGATAAGCAAATAAGATACGATTAGGCCATAATTAATTATAGTTGTCTAAGTCAAAATGTGGCATAACATACACTCAACCTTCAGGAAACATAATCCCAAGGTGGTAAACAAAGTGAGGGATGATCTCATTGTAAGGTCTATGCATCCTCCCAAGTACTAGATCCTAGACTATACTTGTCCCATTTGACCTTAACTTGGTCTAACAGACGATTCCTGAGTTGTCGAACCCTATGGTCCAATATGCGTAATGGTTCAGCCATGATGGTTCCCGTATCCAAGATCTGCAATTCCTTCCAATTTAGTTTGTGAGATTTGTCAGCGACATAATGTCATAGAATAGACACATGAAAAAAATTATGAGTTTTATGCAAATGGGATGGCAATACGAGACGATAGACAAAGGTTCCAATTCTCTCTTGGATTTTGAACGGTCATATAAATCGAGGTGACCACTTTTTCCCCTTCCCAAACCGAATGATACTCTTATTAGGCCTGATACAAATGAAAACTTGATCTCCCCCTTTACAACTCTGGTCAGTCCTATGTGCATCAACATAAATTTTCTTTCTATCTTGTGCCTCCTTAATTTGTTGTCTAATCTAAACCACCTAATCCTCCCATCCCTTAAATCAATTATGGCCCTACTGTCACTCAGTCTTCTAACCTTTCCCATATCAACGGTGTCCTGCATGACCTTCCATACAAAGCTTCAGAGGGCAGCATCCCAATTGAGATGTGGAAACTGTTATTGTAGGCGAACTCTACCAAAGGTAGATACTTTTCCCAATGGGTTTGATTATCTATAACATACATCCTAAGCATGTATTCCATAAACCGATTTACTCTTTTAGTTTGCCCATCCATTTCATGATGATATGTTATGCTTAAGTTCAACTGAGTCCCCAGTGTTGAATGCAAACTTGTCCAAAACCTATATGTGAATTGAGAGTCCTTATCTGAAATGATTTTCTTGGGTAATCCATGCAGACATATGACTTTATGTATAAAAACATGTGCCACATTAGTGACATCACAAGTGTATCTAATTGGAATAAAATGAGCACTCTTGGTCAACTTATCAACTATAATGAGAATGACATTGTGTCTTTGTGATGTGAGTGGAAATACCACAACAAAATCCATAGAAATGACTTCCCACTTGGACATAGGAACATCATGCCATTGTAGGAGACCTGTCGGGTGGTGATGATCAAACTTCACTTGCTAACACTCAAGGAAGTTAGTGACGAAATGGACTACATCATGCTTTATGCCTACCCAGAAGAAAATATTCTTCATGTTAGCATACATTTTCTTCACACCCGGATGCACACAATAAAGTTCTCTATGGGCGTCTGTTGACGCTTGAATATGTTAGGACTGAAATGAAAACCTCATGAGGATACAAATCCCCCTGCATTTTTATAGAGGTGGTACTGCTCTGTTATGATTTTCGTGGGACTCCAGGTCTTCGGAATGTGGGAATTTTACATAAGTCTGTCATGGTAATCAAAGAAAAAGTAAAGATGCAAAAAAAAAAATGTTTTTATTTTATTTTAAAGAAAGTTCCTGAGAATGGACCATGAACCACATACATTCACACATTTAAAGGAAATAAGAAAAATTTCCTCACATCCATCTTAGTTGGGCTAAAAATTTATGATCACACAAAAATAAAAGAAAATGATTTGTATGCATAAGAGAACTTTGATAGAGTGATACATGGGAAGCTCAAATAAGATAATGATGGATCAACCTCAAATACTTTATATTCAGAAAATTGGGTTACAAAGTAAAGTCGATATTGTTCCCAAAATAGCTCTCTTGAAATTTCTAAAAAATATATAGTTTATTACATATTGTCCGAAATTTAAATGTGTTTTTCATAAAGACTGGGATTGGGGCTCCCACAAACCATAAAGAATATATATATAAGAATGAAGTTTGTAGAACGAATAAAGTGGGCGATGGAAGACAACAAGACCTGGTAAGAAGAAAAAATAAATTATCAGTGTTCAGTTAAACCTTTCTATTTAAAGAGGTGGAGTAACTGGATGAAGGACTTGATAAATAAAGAAGGATGTGATCAGTATGAGCTTACTATGATGGTATCTCTCTCTTGTCACTTGTTTTCTGATGTCCTTTTATTGCTTTCATCGACAGTTACAAGAACTATCTCAACTTCCTTTTGCCCTTCATCGACCAGTTTGTCAATAGCTTTTTTAAACCACTCTTCGATGTAGCTTCTCATTGGTGCCACGTTGATTTCATGCCATATTTTTATATTGAAAAGCTCGCCCTCCAAGTCCCTTAGATTAATGGAAATATTACGAAAAGCTTCTTCAATATCTTGATTTTTTACTGAATAATCCACTAGCCAGTTATCTATGTCATCTTCATTATACTCAAGAATGCCATATAACTTTTCAAATGATAACCCTTTAAAGATATCAATGTGTTCATCAAATGTTTGCTTGGTTAGGAACAACGAGTTGAGAATCAATTTGGGGTCTTTTACCTCATTGGTGCTCCCAGCTAGGTCTATCTCAATCAACCTCTTGAATAATTATTCCTTCTTCAATACAACTTGATCACATCCTTGGACAATGATATTCAAGTTTTTAACCTTTTCCTTCCAACATGCATTTAGTTGTTTTATCTGGTTCGGAGAAGGGAGATCCTCCTCTCTTCTTCTCAACTCTGTCATATTGGTAACTTTAAAAACGAAGGGTACGACCATGTCAAGGTAAAAACCTTCTTCATTTTTCAAATCAGCCTGTAAATATTCATGGAAGGCATGTGCCCTCATTCCAAAAGAAACCATGTTCTTTGACACCTCCCAAGCCTCTGTAATTAATTCCATTCTTTTCTTAATGTTCTTCTTCACATAGCCCCTGTCTGATGTGAGTAGGCTTGAATATCCTTTCAGTTTAGTTGTAGGTTTGGTAGGCCCAATCATTGGTAAAGGAATAGCAAGTACTGGAAGAGGCATTAAAGCTTCTTCCAATTCTTTGAATCCTTCCTTTAACTTGGCATTCTCTGCTTCAAGGCCTCCAATAGAATCGTCTAGAGCATCTACAGTTTCTTGGTGAATTTGGAAAATTTGGGAAGGTTGCATGTTTTGTAGGTTAACCTCTGAACGAGATTTCCCCTTTTTATTATTTACATCTCTTTCCTCAATAATTAAATTTTTGGACTCACTGTAAAAAACAATGCTCTGAAATACAAAAGACTCTTCTTCATCGAAGGTCTTGATCTCAATTATTTCCATCACAGGATTTTGGTGAGCCATGTCCCTTGGATTATTAACAATGGGGAACACTTTTTCAATATCAATCTCGAGTTCCATATCTTCAAGGGAGAAGTCATGGATGTCACTTTTGACTCAAGGTTCTTCCTCTTCTTACACAATATTTTTTCTTTTCTTCCTCAAGGGAAGTTTATGGGAGATTTAAATTTTTCCTGAAGGAGGGTTCTTATCTCCTCCTCCGCCTGAAGACATGTGGGTCACTTTCTTAATTGGGTGGGTCGTTGGAGAACTACTTCGAGATGTTGTACTTTTTGGAGTGATAATTGGGGATTGGGCACTCTTCTCGCAGGGACCTTTTCCTTTCTATTTGTACGACTCATTGGTGTTTATTATTGTGTCCAAGTCTCCAGTGTCACGAGCAGGAGTGCCCGAGTCATTATATCCATCTTTATTCAGAACAATATTAATAAAATAATTTTTGAAGCCAATTGCCCGTAGATGTTCTACAAAAATTCCGCTAAGGTCGAACCCTTTTATCCTTTTAGAATATACCGGATTCAGGATGTGGAAGTGGCCTGCAAATTCATCAATCTCATTCATGTTTTTGAATATGAAGTCCCCAACTTTCTAAGGTATAGGTATGAATTGTTTTTTTCTCTTTTCATGGAAAAAATGCAACTAGTAGTTGTACTGCCTTGCTACTTCAGTAACAAACATTTTTTTAGATATGTGGCATGGATGGAAGGAAGGATTTTCCTTGGAACCGACAATCCTTATGACATTGTAATTCTCCATTTGTTCTAGTGTCCCCTTCCTATCCAGGAACTTACTCTCTTGGTCAAACATATGGGGGGTGTCCTTTCCAAAAACAAAACCTTTAAAAACTGAGACAAAGTCATTAAAAACTTCATAAAATTGTTGGGAGGATTTGTGCCTCCATAATGTTTGATACCAGAAGGTTATTGAGTCAAATTCACAGTTTACCTTCTTACACAGATAATCTCAGAAACTGACATCAATGTGCTATCGCAAAAACCAAAGAAGAGGACATAAATAACTTCTTCTCCTTCTTGTATTATGACAATTGGGAAGAGATTTCAATGTAAATAAACTTTCCCCAATTGAATATGGCTTGTTCCTTGACCGTAAAGTATAAAATGTAAAAAATCATGCGGGAAATGTTAGCTGTAGTTTCTTGTCCTGTTACCCTCGTGAAAAGCCAAGAAATTTCCCGGAAGGGATTTTTAAATGAGCCAACCTGCAATATCATGATGTCTTCAGGGACGGACACTGGGTTCTCCAGGAACTCAGGTAAGAGGTCTAACCCATTTTCATGCTTCTTTAAGAATTCTCTACAATCTTCACCCTTGAAGGTAAGCATTGGCTCGGGAAGTCTCAACATCTTATGAAATACCTAAGGTGACAGAGAGACATGGAAATGTTCCTACAATTGAATGATCTGCTGGCTTGGAATATGTCTCTCGGTGCACTAGGTGACCAACTCCTTACAGTCGAAAACCTCTGGGACGCAGCCTACACGATTGATTCTAGATGTCTAGATTACTTCCTTCTAGGAAGAAGGGGATGACTAGTAAGAATATGCTCAGGACCACTGAAAATTCTGGTCCTCACGCCCAAAAATGTTCAATATATCTCCATAGAACTGGTTTTGAGTTGCTTCCATAAGTTGATGGAAATGTTCCTTTGCTCTAGGTAATGTTTAAAATGAACGTTTGAGAGGGATAATATAATCCTCTGCAAATCCTGGTTTAATGAGTTTTAATAGGAGATCTCCTCGAGCCCTTCACTTATTAATGACAATATTTATGGAACCTACATGATGAGTTGTTAGCACTAAAGCATACTAAATGCATATTGGGAAACAAGTTAACGTGGCGAGGACGGACGGGAGATAAAATAGGATTTGAGGATTTTGTGAACCCAGGAACCTGCGACTACAGAAGGTCAAAAAATGACTAAGTGTTGTAACCTGATCGATCAGGCTTAACAAA
>JZKD02S2020963.1:401239-414572 GCA_000966675.3 Picea glauca
ATCACAAAAAATGAGGTATGAGATTTCGACTCGGCCAACCCGGGAACCCGCGATTGAAAAATCGTCTAAGTACAGGATAGTGTGGCAGTCGGTTGGACTCATGATGTGAGGGTGTGGATGGAGATGTAGATCTGCATGTCCACGAACCCAGGAACCCGTCGTTCTAAAAAAATGACTAAGTATAGAACTAGAAAGGGATAATAGAAGGGAAAAAAGGAAAAGGGGAAAACGAGTAAGTATAGAAGAGGGAAAAGAAAGGGAGAAAATAAGTTGGGAAAATAGAAAAGGGGAGGGAAATTTTAGAAGCGGAAATTTATCTCAACAACAAGCTCTAACTGTGGGATGATAACCCCCTTGTGGTTTGTCAATAATCTAGAATCTCTCGTGACTAGGTGCTTCTGCCCATTGGGATATGGAGTCAGAGTAAGAATATACAAACTAAAAAAAATAAAAATTATGTTCAATGAGAATGAAAAAGTCTTAGGAGAAGAAACCTTTCCAGTGTTTCCCGTTGATAGGCAACATTAATAGTTTTCCCTTCATGTCTTGGAGCATATAGGAGTTAAAATCCAATATCTTCTCAATGACATATGGTTCGATTCATAGTGCTTTGAACTTTGTATGCATGGATGGCTTCTCCTTGGCCTTGTTCCAAAGTAACACAAACTCTCCCTTCTGGAAGTTATTCATAGTTTTTATTTGATCAAAAAATATTTTGACAATCTATTTCCTCTAAGTTCAATCCATGGATTTAAAAGCATCTTTACTGGTGATGAGGGAACATAAGAAATAACATGGGAGTTTAATATATAGGTCCAAAAGTGTGCTACTTTTTTATGAGAGCCAAGGCTTGCTTATCCAGTTCTGAATACGTCAACTCATAGTCATGTAGGTTTTTTCTCATAAAAAGTAATTGGAGTTCTTCTCCATTGCTATTTTTCTTAGTGAGAATTGATGCAACAACTGTCTCTGCAACAAATGAATAGATAATGAAGTCTCTTTGGAAGTCCATACTGATGAGGATAGGAGAAGTGGTGATTTCTCCTTTGATATTTTTGAACACCTCCTGAGTATCTACTGTCCATTCGAACCTCTGCTCCTTTTTCAGCAACAAATTGATCGACTTTATGATGCTTGCGTAGTCAGGGACAAATGTTCACACAAAAATTATTTTTCCGAAGAATGATTGGAATCCATTCTTGGATGTTGAGGGGTTGAGATCATTTATTGCTTTAACTCTTTCAGGATATATGTAAATCCCTTCCTTCCATACAATATGGCCCAACAACTTTCCTTGAGTCACAACGAAAAAACATTTCTTTGGATTCAGAGAAACGTAGTAGAATCTACATCTTTCAAAAACATTTCTTAAATGATGGATATGATCCTCCCTTTTCTATAAATGCATCATTAATTCATATTTGTAGTCTTCCATAAAATTTCTTATGAACCCGCTGAACGCATGATCCATGGCCCTTTGGAATATGGCTCCAACATTCTTCAAACCAAAGGGCATTCTAGCATATGCATATGTCTCCCATGGTGTGATAAATGTTGTATTTTCCCTATCTTCCTCAGCCACCAAGACCTGTTTATATCCAGAGAAACCATCCAAAATGGACATGCAGGCCAATCTAGTAACTTTCTTTCGAAGAAACTCCATGTTAGGAAAATGAAAATTATATTTTATGCTTTCTTTGTTAAGGTCTCTGAAATCAACACACATCCGGATTTTCTCGGTCTTTCTTCTTACAATCACTGGATTTGAAAGCCATTATGAATGTCTGATGGGATAAATTATCCCTTCCTTCTTCCACTTCTCCAATTCAATTTTTACCAGAGGTTTCAGCTTGGGATTCATCATCCTTAGTTTTTGTTTCACTGGTTTGACTTCTTCCCTCAAAGGAATAATATGATGGAATATAGTTTTATTGTAGGCTTTCAAATCATCATAGGTCCAAGTGAACACATCGATATATTATTTGAATAAGGAAACATATTGATCAACCTCCTCAGTGGTGCAATCAACTCCCAAGTTGACATATTTTGAGGACTTGTCCGTTCCAATATTGACATTTCTCGTTTCTTGCACTTTTCGAATTGAAACTTATTCAAGGAGATTCTCATCATGATCATCTTTTGTAAATAAATATTCATCTTGTATACAATATTTTGGGATGGAAGACGAGCTATCGTCTTCTTCATCATCATTGTTTAACAAAAAAAATTCCAGTTGTTCATCGTTCTCAAATACTTGCAAGTACTCAACGTTATCGAGCACTGATGGTCATAAATATATTTCTACCTAGAAATACGTTTTTCTTTGGACATCGTCTAGGTTTGATAATGATGCCTCCAAGGCTAGTGAATCGGACTTGTGATTCTTGTCTCTTGGAATGAAATAAATGTTGAAGGCACTGAAAGATTTCATCAACTCGTTAAGTCTTTTGAAATACAACTTAAGTCTTTCCTTTTTGATTTTATACCTCTGGGTAACCTGATTGATGACCAACTTTGAGTCTCCAGTTACAATGAGATGTTCTATTTTCATTTCTCATATAAGGATCATCCCCTGGATCAAAGTTTCATATTCTTCCTCATTATTTGTGCATGAAAACTCTAGTCTCACAACACTGGGATGCATAGTCTTATTTGGACTCAAAAGAACAATTCCAACTTTGTTCCCAAATTTAGAACATGCTCCATCGAATGACATCCTCCAGTAGCCTTCAAACAATCTTGGTTCCCCATGCCTTGAACTTTCTCTAATCTTTTGTTGTTCTCCATGTCTAGGATAACATATTTTCCAATCCCGACATTTATAGAATATTCCATAAATTCATTGTCCTTATTCTTGAAAGAGAAGGGTTTTCTAGGTTCATGGGGTACTTTAATCATCACTCTGTCTTTGCCTGATAACATCATACAACTTCCATCGTTCATTATATATCCATCGATCATGGATGTCCAGTCTCTTCTCAGCACAACTCCATATGATGGAGGAAGGTCTACCACAATAATATTGAAAATTATAATGATAGGGGGGGTTGTTGTAATCCAAGCATAAAAATCCTTGATCTCTCTGTACGCTGGCACTTTTCTAGAATCAATTGCATATATGCTTTCACCGTTTTCATAATACTTAGTGAAATTCATGCCCAACTCCTCCATGATCACAAGTGGCATTATAGTCTTTGTCACACCAGTGTCAACTAAACAATTATGTAGCGCAACATTATGATTTTCAATTGAGATATAGAAGGGAGGAATTTTACCTCCCAACTTGGCAGTTGTCGGGCTCTGGATTTGTTTTGGATTGGTAACGACAACTTCATCTCTTTCAGATGGATCATCCAATGACTTCAAAATATTATGTCTTTGTTGGGGAATCTTCACCACTTCCGTAAAGGGAAAAGTTATCCTCAATTTACTTAGGTCCTCCATGACATTATACTTCATTTGAGTGGAGCTTGATGTCAAGTGTTGCCTTTTGGTTCCATTTCCATCTGTCACTTTCTCATTTGACACTTTTTCATTTTTTTTTTCTTTTTCCTTTTTTCTTTTCTTTTTCCTTGTCAGAGTTGCCTTTATTCTTTGGTCTATTTACAAGCCCTCTTGTCTGGGATACATTTTCTTGCGAGTTAGGATCGTTGTCTCCCTATCCAAATATATACATGGACATCTTGCATCCGTCCATATGCACAGTTTTAGAGATTTCATCAGTTAAGTAATAATTTTCTTACTTAATTAATTGCTCGTCATAGACATCATCCAGAACAACCACATTTGGAGTAGGATTTATGGGAACCCTTGGTCCTTGTGGGTTATCAGTATTCTCAAACATCACTCTGTTTTCGGGGGTAGGGTTCCTCCTTTGCTCGGGGATTGGAATTCTTGGGTTTGGCATGTAATTATCTCCCCTTATCAGTCTGGTTATCTTGTTCTGCATTTTCTTGATGGTTCTATTCATCTGTGAAATTTCAATTCTTTGCTTAGTTTCTTGTGCTTCCACAGGGTCAACCTTTACGTCAGGTATGGTCCCCTTGAAAAATACTCCTCCTGCCACTTGACTCTGAGCCACTCAAGGCTTGTATTCCTTATTTTTTCTTCAGCTGGAAGCTCCTTGATTATCAATACTTAATCCCCCCAGCTTCGTTTGTACTCTTCCCAGTGTAATATTGGGGTCAACCCCCATTTCAATCATAATTTCTTCCATCTCAGTATCTTTAGTCATTGCTTCCTCCAAAGTATCCATTTGGGATGTTCTAATGTCATATTTTACATTCGGGGGCATTGCATTCTTATAACAACCGAGGATGATTGGGTCATTTGGTCTTTTATCTTTTGGAATTATACTTAAGGTCTTGTTGAACTTGAGATTAAAATATCATATCCTTTCGTTCTTCTTCAACCCAATCTAGGTGAAGTCGGTGAGGAGGGTATGGTAAGCAATTAGAAGGGAAAACATAGTTAGGAACATAGCTTCAAGGTCATTAACTGATCGAATGGATCTATTGAGAAACGTTGTATACCATTAATAAGATCTTTATGATAAGGTTTGCAGAAATAACCTTACCATGAAGTCGTTATATTCAACTCGGTGAAAGTCACAGACGTCAAGAAATAAGTGCAGGTGCCTCTTTGCATCGATTGCTCCATCTCTAGAAAATTCCTTTAAGGTGCCCTTAGGGAGAATAGGGAGCTCATGTTTCTCACCTATAATATTAAGAGGGGAATCTCTTACCCTCCTTCTATTTTAAAACCCTAGGATTCCTTGATTTCTTGTGCCATCTCTTCCACCTCCTTGTCTCTCCTCATGATGCTCATCTCGGGGTTGTTCGCCTCTCGTTGCCATGTCTGGGGAGACTTCAGGGCTAGACTTTTCACTTCTAATAATAGAGAGTTACTTACTTTTACTTCTGGTAATGGGTCCCTTATATTCATCCAGCTTCAATTTCGACCTTGTTCTCGTGCTGCTCTAGCTAGCCTTTAATTTATTCGATCTTGTCGTTCTTCTCTCCTCTCCCTTTTGAGGGTTTCTCTTTATTCTTCTTGGACTAAGATCTTCCAGGACCCTTCTAACTCTTCTCGAGTTTGGGATGTTGTTATTATTAGATTGTACAACTGGTGTAAAATGCTTCGTTGATTATTCAATCCAATTTCCAAATGGGGGTGATTACCCTGGGGAAAAGTGATATATTCTTTCACAATCACTCAGCGAGGTTTCGAATTTTCAGTTCATGTCCCCAGTATGGTAGCCAAAAATGTTAATGCTTGAATCCATTAGGAAACAAATGGAAACCTCACAAGGATACAAATCCCCCTGCATTTTTGTAGAGGTGGTACTCCTCTGTTATGATTTTTGTGGGACTCTAGGTCTTCAGAATGTGGGACTTTTACAAAAGTCCGTCGTGGTAATCAAAGAAAAAGTAAAGATGAAAAAATGGATTTTTTTTTAATTTTATTTTAAATAAAGTTCTTTAGAATGGACCAAGAACCACATACATTCACACATTCAATGTAAATAATCAAAATTTCCTCACATCCATCATAGTTGGGCTAAAGATTTATGATCACACAAAAATAAAATAAAATGATTCGCATGCATAAGAGAACTTTGACAGAGTGATACATGGGAATATCAAATAAATATAATGATAGATCAACCTCAAATACTTTATATTCAGAAAACTAAGTTACAAAGTACAATCGAGATTTTTCGCAAAATAGCTCTCTTGAAATTTCTAAAAATTATATAGTTTAGTACATATTGTTCGAAATTTAAATGCATTTGTCATAAAGACTGGGATTGGAGCTCCCGCGGAACACAAATAAAATATATATAAGAATGAATTTTGTACAAGGAAGAAAGTGGGTGGTGGAAGACAACAAGACCTCGTAAGAAGAAAAAGGAAATTACCAGTCTTCGGTTTAACCTTTCTTTTTAAAGAGGTGGAGTAACTGGATGAAGGACTTGATAAAGAAAGAAGGAAGTGATCAGTTTGAAATTACTATGATGGTATCTCTCTCTTGTCACTTTCTTGTTGATGTCATTTTATTTCTTTCATTGAATATTATAGGAACCGTATCAACTTCCTTTTTCCCTTCATCGGTCAGTTTGTTGATATCTTTTTTAAACCACTCTTCGATGTAGATTCTCATTAGTGCCACATTGATTTCATGCCATATTTTTATATTGAAAAAATTTCCCTCCAAGTCCCTTATATTAATGGAAATATTACACAAAGCTTGTTCAATATCTTGATTTTTTACTGAATAATCCACTAGCTAGCTATCTACATCATCTTCATTATACTCAAGATTGCCATAGAAATTTTCAAATGATAACCCTTTAAAGATATCAACTTGTTCGTCAAAGGTTTGGTTAGGAACAACAAGTTGAGAATCAATTTGAGGTGTTGGACCTCATTGGTTCTCCCAGCTAGGTCTATCTCAGTCAGCCTCTTGAATAATTCTTCCTTCTTCAATACAACTTGGTCACATGCTTGGAAAAAGATATTCAAGTTTTTAACCTTGTTCTTTGAGTATGCATTCAGTTGTTTTATCTGGTTTAGAGAAGGGAGATCCTCCTCTATTCTTCTCAAATCTGTGATATTGGTAACCTTAAAACCGAAGGGTACGACCATGTCAAGGTAAAAACCTTCTTCATTTTTCATATCTTCCTGTAAATATTCATGGAAGGCATGTGCCCTCGTTCCAAAAGAAATCATGTTCTTTGACATCTACCAAGCCTCTGTAAATAATTCCATTATTTTCTTAATGTTTTTCTCCATATAGCCCTTGGCTGATGTGAGTAGGCTTCAAGATCCTTTTAGTTTAGTTGCAGATGTGGTAGGCCCAATCATTGCTAAAGGACTAGCTAGTATCAGAAGAGGCATTAAAGATTTTTCCAATTCTTTGAATCTTTCCTTTAACTTGTGGTTCTTTGCTTCAAGGCCTCCAATAGAATCATCTACATCATCTCCAGTTGCTCAGTGAATTTGGGAAATTTTGGATGGCCACATGTTCCATAGGTTAACCTCTGAACGAGATTTCCCCTTTTTATTCTTTACATCTCTTTTCTCAATAATTAAATTTTTGGACTCACTGTAAAAAACAACTCTCTGAAATAAAAAAGACTCTTCTTCATCGAAGGTCTCACTCTCAATTATTTCCATCAGAGGATTTTGGTGAGTCATGTCCCCTAGCTAATCAGTGTTGGGGAACACTTTTTCGATATCAATCTCGAGTTCCATATATTCAAGGGAGAAGCCATGGATGTCACTTTCGAATCAAATTTCTTCCTCTTCTTGCATAATATTTTTTTGTTTCTTCCTGAAGGGAAGTTTATGGGAGCTTTCAATTTTTCCCGAAGGAGGGTTCTTATCTCCTCCTCCACTTGAAGACACGTGGGTCACTTTATTAATTGGGTGGGTCGTTGGAGCACTACTCTGATATGTTGTACTTTTTGGAGTGACAGTTGAGGATTGGGAACTCTTCTCGTCGGGACCTTTTCCTTTCTGTTTGTACGACTCATTGGTGTTGAGTATTTCTTTCAAGTAGCCAGTTTCACAAGAAGGAGTTCTCGAGTCATTATTTTCGTCTTCATTCAAAACAATATTAATAAAATAATTGCTGAAGCAAATTTCTAGTAGATGTTCTACAAAAATTTGGCTAGGGTCGAACCCTTTTATCCTTTCATCATATCTTAGATTCAAGCTATTGAAGTGGCTTTCAAATTCATCAATCTTGTTCATATTTATGAATATGAATTCCACAACTTTCCAAGGTAGAGGTCTGAATTGATTTTTTCTCTTTTCATGGAGAAAATGAAACCATTATTTGTACTTCCGTACTACTTTAGTAACAAACATTTTGTTAGATATGTCGCATGGAAGGAAGGAAGAATTTTCCTTGGAAACGAAAATCCTTATGACATTGTAATTCTCCATTTTTTCCAATGTCCCCTTCCTATCCAGGAACTTACTCGCCTAGTCAGACATCCGAGGGGTGTCCTTTCCAAACAAAAAACCTTTAAAAACTGAGACAAAGTAATTAAAAACTTCATAAAAATGTTGGGAGGCTTTGTGCCTCCATACTGTTTGATACCAGAAGGTTATCAATTCGAATTCACAGTTTACCTTCTTACACACATATAATCTCAGAAACTAACAACAATGTGCTATAGCGAAAATCAAATAAGAGGACAAAAATAAATTTTTCTCCTTCTTGTATTGTGACAATTGGGAAGATATTTCAATGGAAATCAACTTACCCCAATCGAAGATGGAATTTTCCTTGACCGTAAAGTATAAAATGTAAAGAATCATGCAGGAAATGTTGGTTGTAGTTTCTTGTCCTATTACCCTCGTGAAAAGCCAAGCAATTTCCCAGAAGGGATTTTTAAATGAGCCAACCTGCAATATCGTGATGTCTTTAGGGATGGCCGCTGGCCTCTCCAGGATATTAGGTAAGAGGTCCAACCCATTGTCATGCTTCTTTAAGAATTATCTGCAATATTCATCCTTGAAGTTAAGAATTGGCTCAGGAAGTCTCAACATCTTACGAAATACCTGAGGCGACAGAGAGACAGGGGAATGGTCTCGCAATTGAATGATCCGCTGGATTGGAACATATCTCTGAGTGCACCATGCGACCAATTCCTTACAGTCGAAAAACTCTGGGATGAAGCCTACATGAGCGATTTCAGATGTCCATATTAATTCTTTCTGGGCAGAAGGGGATGAGTAGTAAGAATATTCTCTAGACCACTGAAAGTTATGGTCCTCACACCCAAAAATGTTCAATGTATCTCCACAGAAATGTTGTCGAGTTGCTTCCATAAGTTGACGAAAATGTTCCTTTTCTCTAGATAATGTTTAAAATGAACGCTTGAGAGGGATAATATAATCCTCCGCAAATCCCGGTTTATTGTGTTTTAATAGAAGATATCCTCGATCCCTTCTCTTATTAATGACAATATTTACAGAACCTGTATGATGATTTTTTATAATTAAATCATATTAAATGAATATTGGGAAACACGCAAAGGTGGCAGGGATGGATGGGAGAGAAAATAGGATTTGAGTATTTTGTGAACCCAAGAACTCACGAACCCACAACTGCAGAAGGTCGAAAAATGACTAAGTGTTGTAATGCGGTTGATCAGACTTAACAAAGGAGAGATGAGATACTTAGAAGCTGGGGGAGGTGTCCAATGGTTAAAATGTAGATCATGGATATTTTGTATGAAAAATGTATATCACGAAACATGGGGTATGAGAGTTCGACCCTGCCAACCTGAGAACCCACGATTGAAGAATCGGCTAAGCATAGGATAGCTCTGCAGTCAATCAAACTCGTGATGTGAGGGTGTGGATGGATATGAGGATATTCAAGTCCACCAACCCGGGAACCCGTCGTTCTGAAAATAACTGAGTATAGAACTATAAAGAGAGAATAGAAGGGAAAAAAAGAAAAGGGGAAAACGGGTAAGTATAGAAGAGGGAAAAGAAAGAGAGAAAAGAAGTTGGGAAAATAGAAAAGGGGAGGGAAATTTTGGAAGCGGGAATTGATCTCAACAACTTCCTTGAGTATGATGCTTCAAATATCCCCACCTTTGAGGATGTACATTCTTCCCTAATATCTTAATAATCCATCTGCTTCAATGCTATATCCTTCATACTTTGGCTCTAACTGCCTCCCACTTTGGAGGGTTGAAGTAACCTTTAAATACCAACTATCTCCAAGAATTTTTCCCAACACTCGCTCCCTCATATCAACTTTTAACGACACCAAGGAGAAGATACGTGGTCTCTTTCTTAGGGAATCTACGACCACATTCTCCTTTCCCTTGATGTATGAAATTCGAAAATCGTACTCACTCATAAACTCACTCCATCACTTCTTCCTAGAATTGAGATCCCTTTAAGTGAAGAGATGCTTTAAGATTTCATGAACTCTTTTTTGAGCTCAAAGCTTCTCCCCACTAGATAATGCCTCCAAAGTTTCAGAGATAGCATTACAAATTCAAACTCTAAATCATGAGTAGCATATATCTCCTCATATTGCTTCAACTTTTTCGACGCATATGCTATCACTCCCCCATATTTCATTATCACATCCCCCAATACTTTCTTTGAGGCATCTGTACAGACTGTGAAGTATTTTTCCATATCTGACACTCGTAGAATAGGTGCACTAGTTAATAACCTCTTAATCTCGATGAATGCAATATTGCATTCCTCTGTCCATTCATACTTGACCCCCTTGTGCTGCAAGGTGGTGATGGATTTCGTTATCTTTGAGAACCCTTCCACAAACCTTTGATAATAACCAACTAGCCCCATGAATCTTCTCACCTCATGAGCATTTTTCGGTATTGGCCAATATATAATGGCCTTCACCTTTCCCGGGTCCACCGAAATTCCTTCACTTGAAATGATATGACCTAATAGTGAATCTCTTTCTATAAGAAGGAGCACTTTGACAACTTTCCATACAACTTGTTCTCTCTAAGGAATGAAAACACCCTGCACAAGTGTTCCTCATGTTCACTTTCGTTCTTGGAATAGATGAGCATATCATCAAGAAAGACTTGTACAAAGTAGTCTAAGTACTTTCGGAATACACCATTCATGAGGCTCATGAATAATGTTGGTGCATTGGTCAAACCAAAAGGAACTACAATGAACTCATAATTCCCAAACTGAGTTCGAAAGACATTTTTAGAAATATCACCTTCCTTAATCCTTAACTAGTGATACCCTGATCGCAGATCAATTTTTCAGAAAATCATTGTTCATTTCATCTTATCAAAGAGATCATATATCCATGGCATTGGGTACCTATTCTTCACCATAGCACAGTTCAATTCCCTGTAATTTATACACATTCATAAGGAATCATCCTTCTTCTTGACAAATATTACTGGTGCACAACAAGGTAAGACACTAGGCCTTATTAGCCCTAAGTCAAGTAGTTCATTCAACTGCATCTGCAACTCACAAAGTTCTGGCACCGTCATCCTATACCGTGTCTTGGAAATTGGATCCACACTAGGTTTTAGCTCAATGGTAAAATCAAGCTCCCTCTCAGGAGGCAACCCTGGCAACTCTTTCATAAAAACATCCTTAAATTTCGACAAAATTGGGTACTAATCCATAGAGGGTCCTTTCCCTTCATTGATTTCTTCCACTTTATATAATCGACAACCTTGCCTCATGAAATGTTTAACCTTCATTGTCGAAATAAAGTGTAGAGACACCTTCCTCCATATACCACGGATCTCTACTGAACTCCCTTCATCTTCAACACAAAGCACCCTCTTCGTGAAACAATCTACTATAGTTCGATGGGATTCTAACTAGTCCATCCCGATGATTAAATCATAAGTCCCTAGGGCAGTGGCATACACCTTCATCCTAGTAGTACACACTCCCAAGTCTACAATAAAATTATTGACGCTAGGTCCTACCGCTTGTTTTTCCCCCAGATCCATCTCGCCTTGTTTAAATTCATCGTGTTCATAGGTTTCCAACCCACAATTTTCTAATGCACAAGGTAAAATGAAACTATCTGTAGAACCAGAATAAAACAAGATTTTAACATTGAAATTATTTAGTGTACCTGACGACTCCACCACCATGGATTGATGTTCTTCCTAGTGATTAATTGTTGCATAAATATGGTGGCTACTACCTTCCCTTCCCATCAGGGCCTTTCCCTCTCTATGCACGAAGCTCATTCATATATCTAAGAATCCATGTTGGTAATGAGGTCCTCCGCACCCCCAACAAGTAACAAAGGGTGGAACCTGTACATTTCCCTATGAAGGCCTCTGAAATGAGTTCCTTCCCTTGGAACCTCTGCTCTTGCTAGCTTCTCCCCGAGAAGGTTGTGGATCTGCCTACATTGCTGGTGATGAGTGGGATGTGGTACTTGTTGCCATTGAAATATCTGTTGCAACCTCTCGAGGTGTGACTTTATTTCCATAAGGAGGTGGCCTAGAGCTTCCTCCCCTAGAGAAGGCCATAGGGGCCTTCCCCATGAATCCAGGATGTTGTGGAATGGTTGATCTTATACCTCCATTTAAGCTCATATGCTCCTCTATGTAATGAGCATTTTCAAATGCTTCAACTACTGATGATGGTTTCCACATATTCACCATGGCCCTTATCTTAGGGTTTAAACTGTACACAAAACATTTTGCTTTTTTTTGATCGATATCCATGTATGAGACATATTTTACTAACTCCATGAACTTGATTTCGTACTCCTCCACATTCCCATTTCCCTGAACTAGAGAATTAAATTCTCCTACCTATTGTTCCTCATAGTAAGTAGGAAAATGTTTCCTCTTGAACCTTTCCTTAAAAAGATCCTATGAGATGGTGTCTGGGGTAAGGTGCAACTACCTCTCCATATTACCCCACCAGTTCAAGGCATTGTCCCTCAACTGAAAGATCACTATCTTCACTTTTGACATGGAAGCATAGTCTCTCAAGGAAAAACATATCGTCATCCCTTCCAACCATGCCTCAACACGTTCACTTGCATGTCCTCTCAAAAACTCTAGGATTTTGATTTTTTGTAGTTCTTTGGTGATGTCCCCTGGTGGAGGCCTTCCCTCTGAGTCCCTCGATGCTTCAAGGTTACCCATTCCATATGGTGGGGGTTCCACTTCGACATCCCATGACTAATGTCCCTTTAATGTCTCATTAATAGCCTCTAAGGAGCGCAAAATGAGAGATAGCTCGGGAAATGGTGGTGGTGTTGTTGGCATTGATTGTCCTTTCGATGATGCCCCCTGACCTCGATTTCCCTGATTCCTAGCCATGTTGAATAACTAAATCTGTTTCTAGCCAAATTCTTATTAGAAAAGGGTTTAAGGCCTTCAACATTTTAATTAAACTTATACTTGCAACATGGGGTTAGGTGTAAGTTTATTTATACTTGTCTATAAACATACATTACTCCCATAAGGTAAGTGGCTTAGGTTAGAGTTAAAAAATCTAAGCTTGGTATCTTGGTAGGTATCCTACTATCTCTCTTACCTTGCTAGTTTCACTAGCACTCTGGTATACTCTCCCATTACTCCAATCAACTTCTTTAATCAATGTCTAACCCTTCCCTATAACACTTTATACTCTTATAGAGATTAATTTTTATGTAATTAGTCTATTATAATTACTCGTAAATCCCTTCCCCTCTCTCATCGATTAATCAATAATTAGAGTTATCAAATTCCAATGCTAATCTAACCATTACATCAATTAGCATTGCTTTAATTAATCAACACATTTATTTAATATGTATGGTATCTAAATAAATA
>JZKD02S2020963.1:423560-441099 GCA_000966675.3 Picea glauca
AGGGAGAGGGAACCCCTATCTCTGTCTTCAGCGTGTGCTCTGGTTTCACTAATAGATCAAGCCTTGAAACCATTGATGACTCCCTTGTCTCATGTTTGATGTTTTTGTTTATTTTAGAATTGTTATTTGCTTTCAGTTGTTAGATAGATTGTATTCTGTTTTGTTTTATGTTTTCTGTTAACCCTTTTTACTCCACAACATCCTGTTCTGCCTTGCCAAGCCCAATAGGGCATGCTAGTGCTCTCATTTTTGCTCACCCGGTGACGATTCGAGCACGAACACCACCAACAAAAGTTTCATCTTTATTATGTTGTCAAATCAGGGCAACACCTGCACCAAGGCAAGTGGCTCACCCGAGGCCAAATTCAACAGAAATTTCCTTATCTGATAGGGGGACTCAACACAATGGAGACCATTACTTCCTAAGGGGGGAGGATTGATCTTGATGGATATCGGTGGCCACCCACCTATTCCATCTGGCTCACATGCAAATGTCATATTGGAAGTTTCATATTTCATCTTTGTAGTTTTTTTTTATCTTTTCGAGTCCTAAACTTCTGGGGCCGTTTTGAGACCCTAAACAGTGATTTTTGGGCCCGCCACAGTCACATAATTTTTAAAGTCAAAGTGTGATGTAATAATGTGTATTCCTCGGATATACCTTTCCAACGAGCTATAGTGCACCTAAATCGGAGATCCTATACAAAAGTTACAACCCCGAGAAGTTGATGTACCAACTTACCCCAACGGGGCCCACATGAATTTTGGCGCTTCATCTCCTAGGGTTAGGTTTTTTGATGTCTAGGGTTTTGGAATTCATGTTTGATGTAAAAATTCCTTTGGAGCCTCATTATACTCATGTTCTTGCGAGTGAGTGCAGTCGTCACATCTCTTCTCAAAGATAATTCACCACCATTCTAGCAATCTTCTTTAAGTCTGAATTTTACAGTTTCAACAAATTTCTTATTTAATAGAAGCCAAGTTTTACTGTATCTTTGTTATTTTTCATTATATCTTTGTGTTAATGATATATATATCTATTCATTTCGATCTTCTCATAAAATTTGGATCAGTGGTATCAGAGCGGTCTACTCCTTGTCGTTCTTAATGCATGTCTCTGAGGAGGTCAAGGTACAAAGAGATGGGTATCAAGATTGTTTCTATTGAGGACAAGAGATATTGCATTCCCAAGAAACCTTTCATGGTAGGAGAAAATAAATATGATGGGCTAGGATATCTTTTCAAATTGTTTCTCGAGGAATCGCTCGCAGAACAGAGGAACGAGATAATGGATAGTTTTGTGCAAATCCTTTGGTGACTACCAACAGACGAGACATATTTCTTGAGTGGAGGAGACACCCCCTTCAAGGTACATATCAAATTTTATATTCCTATATTTGAAGGTCATATATATGTAGATGTTGTATACAAATGGTTGAATCTCCTAGAAGGGTATTTTTTTGTCCATAACTTTTCCAATAGAGAAAATATTACATTTGTTCTCCTCAAAGTCGTCCCCCATGTCAAAGATTGGTGGGAGACTTTTCGTGATAAAAATGCAAAAGATAAACCCTCATTATTTATAGTCACACTCACCTGGGAGTCCTTCATGGATGCTATTAAGGAAAAATACTACTTTGTTGGAAGTTATGATGACCTGTATACAAGATGGACCACACTGCAGTAGGAAATGGACCAAACAGTGCCAAAGTTCACAAATATCTTCCATACCTTGCGCACCAAGCTGGGTATCGAATATTATCAGTGACATATGGTACTCAAATACCGTGGGGGTATACATAGATACATCCAGAAATAAATGGAGTTTCTTGACATCTCGTCCTTGGGCGCGAACTATCGATATGCTGTCAAAATTAAGAAGAAGCTTAAACAAAAAGAAGTGACATTTTGGGTCTAGGAACCTCTCACAACAGAAATAGGGAAAAGGAAACCCCAACCCATAGAACAAAGGGCATATAAAAGACAGACAGCCTCAGGAAAACCAATCTAAGATGCAAACAAGGAAGGACAATGAAAGATGAAGAAAAACATCGGGAAGTGGTGCGACTTCCATAAGATCCCCTTGCATAACATTGTTGACTGTCGCTCAAAGAAATAATTGGTGGCTAAGGTGAAATCCTATGAATTAGATGCGGGTTCCAACTCAGAGTCATAACTAGAAAAGGGGAGACCGATTATTTACACGGCATCCAGTGCCATTGTTTCTACCACCAAGATCCATCCCAGTGAACCGAACGAGCCAGAGGAAGGCGATCACCTCGTTCATTCACATATGTGGGTGAGGGGTACTATGTTGGACTTCATCATTGATAGAAGTAGCCATAAGAACCTCATTTCAATGGATTTCTTCAAGTGGTTGGCCCTGCCGACAACGCCGCACCCGCAACTATACACCATCAGATGGCTCTACCAAAGAAGTGATCTTCGCGTCAGCCAACAATGTCTCTTGTCCTACAACATCAAGCCGTTAAAAGATGAGGTATTGTGTGATGTCGCTCCCATTGAAGTTTGTGATTTTCTTCTGGGCCAACCTTATGTATGGAAATGTCATGTTCTATATGAATCTAGGCCTCGTAGTGTTATTATTACTCTGGATAGGAAATTGTATAGGACACCCTAGGTATTCTCACCTACTTCCATTTCCTTAATCTTTTCCAAGCCATGAAGGAAGGTCATCTCTCAGACTGAGAAGTTTGTATTCTTTGTAATTCTCTCTCAAAGTGAGTGGAAGGTTTCCACCACATCCATGGCCTCTGTTGTCGATATCTCCACACATCAGAAGCAAGTGGATAAGGTCATGGAAGAATACAAATACATATTGTACTCACCCACTGGGGTACCTCTACATTGTCAGGTCAAGCATTCAATCGATGTCACCCCCCACTACCCAATGCGAAAGTCTATCATCACTCTCTTTTAGAAAATGAGGAGATCAAGCATCAGATCCAAGAAATGCACCTTAATGGGCACATCCGACCCAGTGCATCATTGTGTGGAAGCCCAATCATGCTTGTGCAAAACAAATACAAGACCTACCGACTCCGCATCGATTACCAGACCCTAATTAAAATCATAGTCATGAATCAGTACCTGATTCCCTGAATTAACGATCTCCTTGACCAACTCAAGGGGGAAAAATACTTCAATAATATTGATCTAAATTATTGCTACCATAAGGTCCCAATAAAGCAGACAGATGTATGGAAAACTTCCTTCAAGTCAAAATAAGGTCTTTTTGAATGGTTGGCCATGCCCTTTGGTTTAATGAATGCCACAACAACTTTCATGAGGATGATGGATGATATTTTGCGACCTTTCATAAATTATTATGTGGTGGTGTATATGGATGACATACTCATCTATACCAAGAATTGGGCAGAACACCTACATCATATTAAGCAGGTTCTGCACACTCTGCGGCAACACAAGCTATATGAAAATTTGAAAAAATTCTCTTTCGGCATGGATAGGGTCCAATATCTAGGCTAGATTGTTGATGAGCATGGGGTTCATGTGTATCCATCCAAGACCCAGGTCATTTGTGACTGGCCAACCCCAACCACACTCACTGATATTTGAAGCATTTTAGGACTTGTCAATTTCTATTGCAGGTTCATATTGGGATTCTCCAATATTGCATTGTCCCTCAGCTAAGTAACCAGGGGTGGTGGTACGGAAAATTTCATGTGGGTCCTGTCACAACAAAAAGAATTATAATATTTGAAGCAACTCTTGTGCTCAGCCACAGTGCTCTAATTACCCGACCTGCAACAACCCTTTGAGATCGAGACATATGCTTGAGACTATGTTGTGGGCACAATTCTCACTCAACATGGACACCTCGTGGCCTATCATAGTGAGACACTATCAGATGTCATCTGTAAGTACCCTAATTATGACAAATATATGTACTCCATTGAGAAACCCTACCGAAAATGGAGGAATTACATTCTTGGGAAGGAGACAATCATCCACAATGATCATAAGTTGTTGTTGTTCATGTAGACATAGAGAAAATTGCAGAATGACCACCATCATAAGTGGTCCACATACTTGCAGCAGTTCCATCTCATAATCAAGTATAAGACAGGAAGCACCAAATGCGTCGATGATTTCCTCAGCTTCCCCCCAGTTGCATCACTCAACACGGTACTAAACTCTTGTGGCCACAAGACCTTCAGATGGCCCCAAATATATGAGAGAGGTTCTGACTTCGCTGCCATCTCTACGTTCCATCAAGCAAGCAAGCAAAGCTGATTTTTGAATCCCAATACAGTTGGGTGGTAGGACACATTGACACATAAAATATAGTGGTAGTGTGGCATCAACATTTCTATTGTCTGAAACTTCGATAGGATGTCAGCAAGTATATTAGATCCTGCAGTTCCTGCACCATTTCCAAATCGACCATTAACAAAAAATGCATGTACACCCCTATGCCTACTCCTAAAAGGCCCTGGGAATCCATATAGATGGACTACATGTCATTCCTTCCATCAACCAAGTGGGGAAATGACTTTTTTTTTGTGGTGGTTGATCATTTTTCTAAAATGATGTTTATCACTGCCTGCAAGAAGAGCATCATAATAGAGGCCACTACCAAGCTCTTCTTCGAATGAGGGTGGGTACATTTTGGGATACCACAAGCCATCATCTCAGATAGGGACAGTCAGTTCCTCAACACATTCTGGTCAAGCCTATGGTCACTGTTGGACTCCAATCTCACCAAGTCTGCTGCCTTCCACCCCCAGACAGATGGCCAAAATAAGGTCGTCAACCAGATGATCGTGCATATACTGCATATGTACAATTCCAAGCATCCTTTCACATGGGATGAGAGTCTTCCCTATGTTTAGCACAAATAAAATAGCTCCATACATAGCTCAACTAGCCACAACCCCTTTCAAGTGGCATTGAGATTTCAACCATTAGGTCCCATGGATGTTGCACTACCCCTTCCGACCACCCAGGAAAAATTGTCTCATGCTCAAACTGAAGCCAAAAAATCTACCCGGTTCATTGAGAAGATCCAACACATCTACCAATAGGTTCAGGATATTTTTCAGAGGTCTAAATCCAAGTACAAGCAGCGCCATGATCAACACTAGGTGCCACACAAGTTTCAGATGGGAGATAAAGTTTGGTTGCACTTACAGAAAGAGTGACTTACAAGAACCCATTGGGAGCTTCGTTCACTACGCTATGGACCTTATACCATCACCAAGGCTGTGGGTGACAATGCTTTTGAGCTCAACATTCCTCAATTCCTTGGATTTCACCCAATGTTTAATGTGGACCTCCTTCGGCCATACTTTCCACCATTATTGGACACCTCATAGGTAGAATAATAGTTTACATTGACATATCTCAGCCCTAATTGCACGAAACAAGAATCCACTAATCATATCATGGACACATGGGTCAAGGGCACCCACCAACAAAAGTGTCAGCTTTATCGTGTTTTCAAAGCAGGGCAACTCCTGCACCAAGGCAAGTGTCTCACTCGGGGCCAAATTCAGCATAAGTTTCCTCATATGAAGGGGAGAACTCAATGCAATGAAGATGTCATCTTGGCAGTTTCAGTTTTCATCTTTGTAGTTTTTTGCTAGCTTTTCGAGTCCTAAACTTCCAAGGTTGTTTTCAGGCCCTAAACAATGTTTTTTGGGCCCGCCACACTCACATTTCAATTTAAAATAAAGTTTGACAGCATAATGTTATATACCTTTCCAATGGGCTATTGTGTGCCTAAAACATATATCATATGCAAAAGTTACAACCCCGGGAAGTTGATGTACCAACTTACCCCAACGGGGCCCACATGAATTTTGGTGCTTCATCTCCTAGGGTTAGGTTTTTGGATGTCTAGGGTTTTGGAATTCATGTTTGATGTAAAAATTTATTTGGAGCCTCATTGTACTCATGTTCTTGCGAATGAGCACAACCGTCACATCGCTTCTTAGAGATAACCCGTGAAAATTCTAGAAAGCTTGTTTCAGTCTGCATTTTACAGTTTCAACATATTTCTTATTTAATAGAAGCCAAGTTTTACTGTCTCTATATTATTTTTCATTGTATATATGTGTTAATAATATAGATATGTATTCATTTCATTATGCTCCTAAAATCCGGATCAGTGGTATCAAAGAGGTCTTCTCCTTGTCATTTTTAGTGCATGTCCCCGACGAGGTCAGGGTACAAAGAGTTGGGTCTTGAGCTTGTTTCTCTCTAGGAAAAGATCTTTCACATGCCTAAGAGACCTTCTATGGCAGAAGAAAATAAATACAACTGGACTATAGATCCTTTCAAAATGTTGCTCAAGGAATCCCTCATGCAACAGAGGAATGAGATGATGTATATTTTTGCGCAAATCCTTCGACGACTACCAACAGACGACGCATCTTCCTCGATCGGAGAAACCGCCTCCTTAAAGGTATAAATCAAATTTTATATTCCTATATTTTAAGTTCAGGTAGACGCATATGCTATAGACAAATGGTTGAATCTGCTAGAGTGATATTTTGTTGTCCATAACTTTTCCAATAGAGAAAAGATTACATTTGCACTCCTCAAAGCCATCCCCCATGTCAAAGATTGGTGGGAGACTTCCTGTGAGAAAAATGAAATAGAGGAACCCTCATTATTTAGAGTCACACTCATGTGGGAGTCCTTCAAGGATGTTATTAAGGAATACTACTACCTTGTTGGAATTTATGATGACCTGTATACAATATGGACTACACTACGATAGGAAAGGGACCAAACAGTGCCATAGTTCACAAATATCTTCCATACATTGCGCACCAAGATCGATATCAAATATTCCAAGTAACATATGGTGCTCAAATACCGCATAAGTACACATAGATACATTAAGACATAAATGGATTTTATAGACATCTCATCCTTGGGCACGACCTATCGATATGTTGTCCAAATCGAGTAGAAGCTTAAGCAAAAGAGACGTTAGTTTGGGTCTGGGAACCCCGAAAAACATAAGCAGGGAAAAGGAAGCCCAAACACGCATAAAAAAGGGAAAAGAAAAGATAGACAACCTCAATACAACTATTCTAAGCCGTAAAAAAAGAAGGACAATGGAAAGACGAAGAAAGACACCGAGAAGTGATGCGACTTCCATAAGAGATCCTAGCATAACATTGTTGACTGCTTCTCAACGTAGTCATTAGTGGCTGAGGTGAAAGCCTATGAATCATATGTGGGTTCCGAATCAGAGTCAGAACCAGAAAAGATGAGATAGATTATTGACACGAAACCCAGTGCCATTGTTTCTACCACCAAGATCCAGCCCAGTAAACTTGACAAGCCAAAGGAAGGGGGGCACCTTTTTCATTGACAGATTTGGGTGAAGGGTACTCCATTTAAATTCATAGTTGATAGTGGTAGCTAGAATAACCTCATCTCAGTGGTGTTCATCAAGTGATTTGCCCTATTGAAAACACTACACCCGCATACATACACCATCGTATGGCTTCGCCAAGGAAGCGATCTTCGCGTCAACCAACAATGGTGCCTGTCCTATGGCATGACGCCCTTCAAAGATGAGGTATTGTGTGATGTCACTCCCATTGAAGTTTGTGATGTTATTTTAGGCCAACCTTATTTATGGAAATGGAATGTTGTATTTGAGTCTAGGCCTCGCAATGTTATTATTACTCTGGACAAGAAATTGTACAGGATACCTGAGGTAGTCCCACCTACTACCATTTCCTTGATCTCTTCCAAGTAATGCATGAAGGTCATCTCCCAGACCGAAAAGTTTTTCTTCTTCGTGATTCTCTCTCAAAGTAAGCGAAAGGTTTCCACCACATCCATGGCCTCCATGACCTATCTCTCCACGCAGAAGAATAAATTGGATAAGGTTGTGGAAGAATACAAATACATCTTCTACTCACCCACTAGGGTACCTCTACACTACCAGGTCAAGCATTCAATAGATTTCAACCATGACACACCGCTACCCAATGGGAAAGTCTATCGCCACTCTCTATTAGAAAACAAGGATATCGAGCGTCAGATCCAAGAACTTCATCAAAAGGGGAACATCTAACCCCACCCATCACCGTGTGGAAGCCCAATCGTGCTTGTGCAGAAGAAAGACAGGACCTAGTGAATCTGCATCAATTATCAGGCCCTAAATAAAATCACAGTCAATAACCGGTACTAGATTACCTGAATTGATGATCTCCTTGACTAGCTCGAGGGGGAAAAATACTTCAGTAAGATTAATATGAAGTCTGGCTACCATCAGGTCCCAATAGAGAAGACAGATGTATGGAAAACTGCCTTCAAGTCCAAAGAAGGTCTTTTTGAATGGTTGGTCATGCCCTTTGGTTTAACAAATTCCCCAACAAATTTCATGAAGATGATGGACAATATTTTGTGGCCTTTCACCAATTCGTTTGTGGTTGTGTATCTGGATGAAATTCTCATTTACAAAAAGAATTGGGCGGAACACCTACAACATATTCAATAGGTTCTGCACACTCTACGACAACACAAGCTATATGCAAATTTGAAACAATGCTCCTTTGGAATGGACATGGTCCATTACCTAGGATACATTTTTGATGAGCATGGGGTGAATATGGATCCATCCAAGATCCAGGTCATTTGTGACTGGACAGCTCCAACCACACTCACTGAGCTTCAGAGATTTGTAGGCCTTGCCAATTTCTATCATAGGTTCGTGTTTGGATTCTCCCATATTGCATGGTCCCTTGACAAAGTAACCAGGGGTGGTGGTAAGGAAAGGTTCATGTGGGGCTTGTCACAACATCAAGCGTTCGATGATTTGAAGCAACACCTGTGCTCAGCCCCAGTGCTCTCATTACCTGACCTGCAACAACCCTTGGAAATCGATATAGATGCTTTAGACTATGTTATGGACACAATTCTCACTCAACATAGGCACCTTGTGGCCTATTATAGTGAGACATTATAAGATGGCGTCTGTAAGTACCCTACTTACGACAAAGATATGCACTCCATTGTGGAAGTCTGTTGCCAATGGAGGTATTACATTATCGGGAAGGAGATAGTCATCCACACTAATCATAAGTTAGTACAGTTCATGCAGACACAGGGAAAATTACAGAATGACCACCATCAGAAGTGATCCTCATACTTGTTGCAGTTCCATATCAACATCAAGTATAAGAAAGGAAGCACCAACCATGTTATTGATTTCCTCAGCCACCCACCAGTTGCATCACTCACCAGGGTGCTAAACTCCTGCAACCACGAGACCTCTAGATAGCCCCAACACTATGAGAGAGATTGTAACTTCGCCACCACCTACCATATGTTGGGCACAAACACAATTTTCATTGATTTCCATCTTCAAGATGGGTTATTGTGCCAATTGGGCCATCTCTGCATTCCATCAAGTGAGCGAGAAAAGATGATTTGGGAAGCCCACTACAGTTGGGTGGCAGCCTCTAGCAGGACACTTCGGCATAGAAAAGATAGTGGTAGTGTTGCAACAACATCTCTATTGGACAAAACTTCGATAGGATGTCAACAAGTATATTAGATCCTACACTTCTTGCACCATTGCCAAACTAGCCATTAAGAAAAAAGGCATGTACACCCCTTTGTCTACTCCTAAAAGGCCCTGGGAATCCATCTTGATGGACGACATGTCCAGCCTTCCATAAACCAATCAGGGAAATGAATGTGTTTCTGTGGTGGTTGATCATTTTTCTAAAATGGCGTTTATGACTACCTACAAGAAGAGCATCACAACACAGTCCACTTCCAAGATCTTCTTCGGACGAGTGTGGGTACATTTTTGGATACCACAAACCATATTCTCAGATCGGGACAACCAGTTCCTTAGCACATTCTGGTTGAGCTTCTGGTCACTGTTGGACACCAAACTCACCAAGTCTACTGCCTTCCACCCTCAGAGGAATTTCCAAACTGAGGTCGTCAACCAGATGATCATGCATATCATGTGCCTATACAATTTCAAGCATCCCCACACATGGGATAAGAGTCTTCCCTATGTTCAACACAACTACAACATAACCATACTTAGCTCAACCGACCACAACCCCTTTCAAGTGGGGTTGATATTTCAACCATTGGGTCCCATGGATGTTGCACTACCCCTTGTGGAAACCCAGGCAGATTCATCCCATGATAAAACTGAAGCCAACAAAGCTACCCAGTTCATTGAACAGATCCAGCACATCCGCCAATAGGTTCAGAATATTTTTCAGAAGTCCAATACCAACTACAAGCAACACCATGATCAACATCGGGTGCCACACAAGTGTCGGGTGGGAGATAAAGTTTGGTTGCAATTTTTTCATCCACTCTGCTATGGAACTTATACCATAACCAAGGTTGTGGGTGACAATGCTTTTGAGCTCAACATTCCCCCCTTCCTTGTCTTTCACCCAATGTTTAATGTGGACCTCCTTCGACCATACTTTCCACCATTATTGGACAACTCAGAGGTAGCAGAACAGTTGACACCGACATAACTCAACCTTGAGTGCATGGAACAAGAATCCACTAATCAGGTCAAGGGAACCCACCAACAAAAGTTTCATCTTTATCATGTTTTCAAGGCAGGGCAACTCCTGCACCAAGGCAAGTGCCTCACCTGGGGCCAAATTCAATAGAAATTTCTTCATCTAATGGGTGAAATCAACGCAATTGAGACCATTGCTTCCTAAGGGGGGAGGATTGATATAGGTGGATACCGATGGCTACCCATATATTCCAACTGTCTCATATGAAAATGTCATCTTGGTAGTTTCATTTTTCATTTTTGTATTTTTTTTCTAGCTTTTTGGGTTATAAAATTCCGGGGTCATTTTAAGGACCTAAACAACGTTTTTTGGGCCCACCACAATCACACAATATACGAATTCAAAGTGTGATGACATAATGTGTAGTCCTCAGATAGACCTTTCCAACAGGCTATCGTGCGACTAAAATGGAGATCGTATGCAAATGTTACAACCCTGGGAAGTTGATGTACCAACTTACCCCAATGGGGCCCACTTCACTTTTGGCGCTTCATCTCCTAGAGTTAGTTTTTTGGATGTATAGGGTTTTTGAATTCATGTTTGATGTAAAAATTCCTTTTGAGCCTCATTGTACTCATCTTGTTGCGCATGAACGTAGCCGTCACATCTCTTCTCAGAGATATGCCACCACCATTCTAGCAAGCTTGTTTCATTCTGCATTTTACAGTTTCAACATATTTGTTATTTAATAGAAGCCAAGTTTTATTGTATCTCTGTTATTTTTCATTGTATATTTGTGTTAATAATATAGATCTGTATTCATTTCATTCTTCTCATAAAATCTAGATCAGGGAGTGATAGAAATAATTGTTGAAATAAATTATTAGAAATTTGTTATGCAAGTAATTACAAAATCAAGTTGGTTAGAATCTTTACTATAACAGTTATGTTAATTTAGTTCCAAAATAACATGAACCTATTTTTCATCCTATATATGTATGCATTTTTTATGATCAATGTATGGGGTGACGAGACAAATTTGTCTCACCTTATGTGTGACTATTGTCCATTATCTCTTTATTTGGAATTTCCAAAAGGATTCCATACTCTCAAGTCTTAGCCATTATGCTCAATAACTAATTCTTATTTTCCCTTATTTGGTATTTGAAAAGGTTTTGAAGCATTAAACATCTATTTTTCAATTAGATCTATCATACTATTATCTAACTAAAGGAACAAGCATACATGGTTATACGTCCCTTTCCTACAAATCCCATAATGACATTTGAATGTGTTTTTTTCTCTATACCTTAGTACTAAACAAGCATCTTTATGTCCTCACATAATTTGAATACCTCACAATCCAATACACTAGATAAAGGGCATGCCATGCAACAAAACTGTGGATGTTATTTATTAGTCCCTGCCTATGTCTAGGGACTATAGCTTTCACATGTCGGTCAACGATCGTTGATTGCCTATTAATAGGTGCATTTTTCTACATTAGTGGGTGTTTTTTGTTGAGTGCTTTTTATGTCTATCATACTATTATCTAACTAAAGGAACAAGCATACATGGTTACACGTCCCTTGCCTACAAATCTCATAATGACATTTGAATGTGTTTTTCTCTCTATACCTTAGTACTAAACAAGCATATTTATGTCCTCACATAATTTTCATACCTCACAATCCAATACACTAGATAAAGGGCATGTCATGCAACAAAACTGTGGATGTTATTTATTAGTCCCTGCCTCCGTCTAGGGACTATAGCTTTCACATGTCGGTCAATGATCGTTGACCGCCTATTAATAGGTGCATTTTTCTACATTAGTGGGCGTTTTTTGTTGAGTGCTTTTTAACTATTTTAAAAGGCCTTATATTAAAGTTCTTTTTCAAAAAAATATTAAATTTTCCAAATTTTGTAATTTATTTAATTTAATTTAATTTTTTATTGGAAAAATAAGTTAGATTTGACATAAATCCCCTGGTGTAAGGGGGTTTATTTTCCCTATTTGTCAGAACTTAAAATTAATTAAAAATAGGAAGATATATTTTGTTTTAAAACGAGAAAAAAATTAAAAAACGCTCTGTTAGGGTTTTAGTCACGAACTCTGCGTGTGTCACCCTGCATCCTGCTGCGGCCATGGAGGCCAAGGTAGGGGGCCTACGGGCCCCTCTTATAGCTTCGTCACAACTACAGAGAAAGGTTTCAAACATTTCAAGCACCCTACCTTTGAACTTCCAACCGAAATGCAGCACATCATCTGGGAGGAAGAGATAGCGAAGGAGAAACCGATGGAAATAGATCTAGAATCTAACCACCAAAAAATGGCTCACACATGGGAACTAGGAAAATTCATTCTACAGGCCTTGATATCTCCCAAATACACAATCATCTCTCCAATAATAGAAGACCATAAACAATATATGAGGTATTTCGCCCTGATAGGGAATTTTTTGGGTTTATGGCCATCGAAAAAGGATTTAGTCAAATGGATTCAGCACTGGTGGAAGCCCAAGGGACACTATGACCTCCAACTTGGATCAAAAGGATTCTTCACTATCATCTTACACAACATCGAGGACAAAAATAAAATCTTTGAGGGAGGTCCATACTTTTACAATTCGACAGGTCTTTTCCTTCGTTTCTAGACGGAAAGGTTCATCCTTGAGAAGGAAGATTTCACACATGCCCCGATCTGGCTAAGGCTCTACTCACTCCCTCAAGAGTTCTGGCTCGAATAAATACTTGTAGGTATCGGCAACATGATTGGAATCTACGTTAAAGCCTCAGAGGAAACAAAACAATGATGGTATACCGACTATGCTTGAATTTGTGTCTATATGAATATATCCAAACCTCTTCCCGGAGCCATAAACCTAGATTATCAGGATGAAGAATGGTCCCAAAGCCTAGACTATGAACACATCCCCTTCCACTGTCGAAAATGCAATGAGAATGGTCAACTCTTCCATGAATTTCATTTAAATAACCCCAGCAAATCCAATCCAGAGGATACCAAAAAAACCAAGGAAAACTTCACCCAAGTCGTGGGTCGACGCAGGAACCCAGCCAAAAGATCCCCCCCCCAAGCCCCCTATGGATCCTCAACTAGTAACTCTTTTGAAGCCCTTCAGACCACATCAGATATTCCCAATGCTCAAGTCGACCCCCTGACAAACCCCGCAATCCCAACACAAGTCCAAGTCTCTTCAAACCCCACCCCCTCTGCTCTAGGATCTTCCCAAATCCCCCTCTTAGAGTCCTCCCTTCGTGCAAACCTTGGACCAGAAATCGGAGACCCAAACATAGATCTAGAATATCATGAGCTCACAGGAATAGATATGGTACACCTGGAGAAATCATACTGAAAACAACAACTCTACATTATACCACCGGATCATATACGCAAGGTCCAAAAAGTCTTTCTCAACTCATCAGTAGGAGTATTAGCCCATGCTAATACAAATCTCGGAATACAAAAAGGAATCTTGAAGGATCAACGTAAATCTACAAAAGATGAGAAAAAAAGAGGTAGGAAACCAAAACATCATCTCATTCAAGATGTGGGAAATTTCCTAGTGAACTCAGGCCAGATCCATCTAATCTCAGAAAACTTCCCCCCCCCTCCAACCATCATCGTCCTCATGAAGATGCTATCCTAGAATATAATGGGTCTCAACACAATAAGTAAGCAAGGATTGCTTCGAGAAAGGATAATGAAGGAACAACCAGACATTCTTCTTTTGCAAGAAACAAAATGCATGGGAGAGGAAGCTTCACAAATTCTTAAAAAATGTTGGAAACAAGATAATCTTGTTGAAATCGACGCTAAGGGGGCTGGGGGAGGACTAGCAGTGCTCTGGAATCCACGGTTTTGTTGGACGATTTTTTTTCCTCCAACTGGACCATCACGACATCCTTTCGTCTCATCAGTTCGAACAAACACAACTTCATCATGAATGTCTATGGATCCACAAGAATAGGAGACAAGTAAGCCTTCCTTCATCACTTAGAATGGATTTCCAATCACATCGGTACCCAACGATGGATTCTTGGGGGAGATTTCAACATGATAATAGGTTTGGAGGGAAAATTGGGGCCACACGCACATTGGGAAAAGACAGTGAGTAGTGCCACTAAACCATTGGCCTTTTGAATCTCATTGATGTAGAAATAGACAATGGTCCCTTCACTTGGTCCAATATATGCCCGGGGACACATCATGTCTCCAGAATATTAGACCATTTTTTAATCTCAGATTCCATCGTGTTGGATGGACTGGCTTGGAATGCCACTGTGATAGACAAACCAGGTTCGAATCACTGGTCAATTCTCTTATCGATAAACATCAGTAGCACCCTAGGCAGGAAACCCTTTCACTTTGAAAAATTCTGGTTGACACACCCGAATTTCCAAGCTAACATAAATCTATGGTGGAAAGAAGTCGCAATCCCAACATGCAATTGTTGGCCCTCGACCAAGTTTTGAGGAAATATTGGTCAGGTTTGACCACTTTTTGGACTTCGACAGGCTGGTTGAAGATGGATCTCGGTGCACAGGTCTCCTGTCCTTTGCGAAGTTTGGCTCTGTGGCTTAGTGCACATGAACACTAAGCAACATAGACAAACTTAGTTGGGTAAGAGGATCTGGTGCTCAGTGCACAGGTCTCCTGTCCTCTGTGAAGTTTGGATCTATGGCTTAGTTCACAGGAGAAGATGAATGTAAGGGATTGAATACTAATAAAGAAGAAGAAGAAGTTGGTGGAAATATCCCCACACTGGGGTGAACCATGTACATCATGTGTCTTTGATGTTCTTTGTGCTATGTTGTGTTTGTCATTTATCTGCTTAGTGCTTTTGTTATTATGAATGATGGATAGATATGATGTTTCATAAGTGCTTTGCTTGTGCTTTATGAATGATTGTTGTATCTAACTCATTGCTATGTGTTAAATGGTTGAGGTAATTAATATTTACTGTTACTATGTTGATCTTTTTTAGGGTTTGTTTCGCGATGTGATCAAATCTAATGAACTAATGCATATCGTCTTCTAAGTGTTGTTAGAGTACTCTGTGAAGTTTTATAATCACATATATGTGTCCTAGCTTGGTTACAGACACCTGTGTCCTATAACCCCCCTGCCTCTACCTCGGGTGAGACTTGACCTGCTTCGTAGGTGTTTCTGAAAGGGCTGATAGTTAGGGTTTTGTTGGTGCATTGTTGAAGCGTTGAACCCTGGGTCTGCCCCTGTGCCAACAAAAATCCTATGTACAGATTTCAACAAAGCCTAAAAAATATCAAGCAACATATGAAACTTTGGAATAAGTCCACTTTTGGAAACATCATTCATGCTTAGGAAATCCTCAATCAGTAAATATAAAGCCTCCAACATCAGATCAGATCTTAAGGCCTCATTGATTCTCTAAAGGAGAAAGATGCTCTACTTAACAACCAATTGGCAGAAAGATGAGCACAAGAAGAAATTCTATGGAGACAGAAATATCGCATCCATTGTCTCAAAGAGGGGGACAAAAATACCAAATTTTTCCACAGGTCAATGGCCCAGCGTCGACAAAAAAATAGCATCACTCACCTGGTTTTGTAACAAGGACTAGAAATTCAACAGCATGTAGATGTAGAAAAGGAATTACTCTCCTACTACAAAACCTTCTTACGAAACCCCCCATAGATCGATCCCTTGCGATTGACTCTGTCCTCAAGAACATCTGTAAGGAGGTCACGAAAGAACAGAACATGTTTTTGATGAGCCCTATCACTCAAGAAGAAGTTGATCAAGACCTAAGGGACACCCCGCTAGGAAAAGCTCTTGGGTCAGATGGGTTTACTTCATACTTATTCCACCACTTTTGGAGAATCATCCGTGAAGACGTTTGGGAAATCATAGAGGATCCAAAAATATGTGGGTAGGTCCTTCAATCCCTCAATGCTACCTTTCTCACCCTCATTCCCAAAGAGAACAAAGATACCTCCCCTTTGCACTTCCAACCTATTGCACTCTGCAATTTAATCTATAAGCTTCTCAAGAAGATCATTGCCAAGCGCCTTAAACCCATTCTTTCGTTCATCGTATCTCCAGAACAATTGGGCTATGTGGAGGGTAGACATATTATGGACAATGTCATCTTGGCTCATGAAGTAGTCCACTCACTTCATACAACCAGGTCTCCAGGTATGCTTCTAAAATTGGATCTTTCTAAATCCTTTGATAAATTAAGCTGGAACTACATGAAATCAACCCTTCTCGCCTTTGGTTTTGATCCATCGTGGGTATCTTGGATAGTCAATCTCACCTCATCAGCATTGTTCTCCATCCTGGTAAATGGTGTCCCCTCGAAACCTTTATCTCCATCCATAGGAATAAGGAAAGGGGATCCACTTTCGACCTTCCTCTTCATCATAATGGCGGAAGGGCTGAGCCGAGCCATTAAAGAAACCATCATAGGTCTCTCTCTCTCTAGTATCACCCCCCATGGAATATATCCCCCGATCTCACATAGTCAGTTCATGGATGACATACTCTTAATGGGCGTACCCACAGTCCGAGAAGGTCTTCGCATCCACTCCATTATCAACCTTTTCTGCGATGCCTCGGGCATGGAAGTCAATCTCTCCAAATCCCAAATTTTCTTCTTTAATACGCCCATCCAGATTCAATGCCACATTACTTAGTTACTGGGGTTTACCCGTAGCGTCCTCCCCTCCAAATACCTTGGCATCCCCTTGATAGACAACTCGATAAGAAATACCTCTTGGGACACTCTGCTTTCTAGCTTTCGAAAAAACATCTCCTTGTGGTCCTTTCTCCATGGATGATTTTAGGGGCTAAATTTCGCTCATGGGCTAATTTTCCATGGTTTTTCCAAAAACAAGATTTTCTATTTTAAAAATGATTCGTCCAAATTCTATAGGATAAAATTATTTTACCTTAAAAATCGCCAAAATTTTATAAAAACTATATAAAATCCTTAGAAATTTGAATATTTTTACAA
>JZKD02S2020963.1:441149-453031 GCA_000966675.3 Picea glauca
CAAAGAGGGGTTCAAAATGACTTTGGTCATTTTGAAAAAAGTGTGTAGACCAAAGAAGGTAGGGGTGTTGATATTATGGTAGCTACGGGAGGTATTTACCTCCACATGTAAACCTGACGAGAATAAAATACTCCGGAAAGAAAGAAGAAACCCTAATTAGTTGGCTAATAACCCTAGAAGACATGTTGGCTCAAGAGGATAATTTATATTAGGTTATTAGCCTCCAAGAGAAGTAGGTTATTAGCCTCCAAGAGAAGAAGTTGGCCAGAAGAATTAATATATACTGAATAGATAGATACCCAGAATGAGAAGTCAGCCCAGGCACTTTTCCATAATTAGTATAAGTACAGGAGGCCAGTTCTCATTCTAGCAGGCAATCTCAGAATTGCAGAGCAACAACTTGTACGAACTGCAGTGCCCAGTCTTGTGCGCAGGTTTGAGGAGAGATGCCATTGCAGTTACTGCAGCTAGTAGATCACATTTGGCTTGGACTATCTCTTGGTTAGGGTTTGGACTATCTGATCAGCTCTTGTTGATGCACTATCCTTGGGGAAAGGTGCACTTCCCTTTGTTTGGCTATCTTTCCTAGGTTTTTCTTCCGAAATGATTCTCTGTCAAGGTTAAGGTGCTCGGAGGGTGGCTTCAGCCTATGGTTGGGTGAAAATAGTATTGTCAATGGTAAAACAAGCACATCCATTATATTCTAACAGGTTATGGGCCCACACCTCCTTCATTCAGTTTAAACGCTAGAATGAAACATAACCACTAGGATATTGAGATCACTGAGGAACTACCGCTAGGGTTACTAGCAGAAGCATCTTCCAAGACACTCCTGCTAGGGTTAATATCATGAGCAGTTGTAGAAACCCTAATCCTCTTGTTGAGGCACCTTAAGTGAAGGGATTGACCTAATTTTTAGACAGATCAATGTGCCCTAGCCTAGCACATCTTTTGATACTCTCAGCAAGCCAAGACGTCAAGTTTGAGTTTCTGGTCAAATCTAGAGTTGACCAAGTCAAAGCAACCATGACCTATTCTATGAAGTTAGAGAACAAGTTATATGGAGCCTCTAACTTCAGATCATGGAAGACAAGGATTGACCTCATCCTTGCCAAGAATAAAGTGTTGGATATCGTGAAAGGAAAGATCGTGGAACCAGTGTTTGAAGAAGGAAAAGAGAAGGAACCACAGAATGTTGCAATTATGGAGAAGTTCAAAGATGGTGACATCAATGCAATGAGTATCATAGTGGGCTCTGTAAAAGACCAATTGATACCCTACATCTCTCATCTTGACTCATTGAAGAATATGTACGATGCCCTAACAAACCTCTTCTCAGTCAGAAACATTAGACAAGTCACGAGTCTGAAGAATGAGCTTCATGACATGAAGATGAATGATGATGATAGCATAACATCATACTTTGTGAGAATCTCTCAGTTAAGAGATCAACCACAAGCTATTCAAGAGATCATTTCAAAGAAGGAATTGGTAAACATAGTACTCAATGGTCTTCCCAAGACTTCGGATGCATTTTCCGCAAGCATGAACACAAGAAAGGAGTATCTGACATTTGAAGAACTTTGGACTTGCTGTGCTCAAGAAGAATCAAGGATCAGTGAAAACTAGAAACCCCAAAATAAGTACGATGATAAAGCCTTCACAACAATATTCAATAACTTTAGGAACAGAAGGAAGTTTGTCTCAAGGAGGAAGCCAAATCAAGAGAAAGACATTTCAGAAATACAATGCTTCAACTGTCAAAAGTATGGTCACTACAAGAATCATTTTCTCGAGCTAAGGAAAAGGAAGGAAAAACACGAAGCATTAGTTGCAAAAGAAAAGGAACCTACAAAGAAGAATAAGCAGGATGAAAGAGACTTCTTCTTCTAAAGGGAACAATACTCTTCTTATTTCTTATTTCTTGTACATCAGGAAGAACATGAAGATTCCAAGAAAGAAAGAGAAGCCAAAACAACTAGTCATTATATTAAGAATCACAAGATTACCAGCCTGATATGAACTCAATAAAAGCAATCAAGAAGAGGAACTGAAAGTCGTGATGAAGAACAGTGTATGAAAGACTTATTAATGAAAGCATTGTGAGATCTAGAACTGGAGGTTCTCCCAGATGGAGGGAGAAGACTATGATGATTACTTGTTCTAGTACACCAGACATATCTCTACATGAGTCATTATATCATCCACAACATCCATGAGTTGGAGTTCTACATCAGATGAATGCAAAGAATGTTCTCCAGAGAAATTGAATAAAGAGTGTATGAAGAGAAACCCCAAGACTTTGAGGCATACCAGAAAGAGACCCTTGCATGCAGATAGAAGAAGACAACTTGGTGGAGAACCTCCAGTGCACAGCAAAAGCGTGGTGAAGATTTTCTATAACAAAGATATTGTATCAAGATGATTACTCAGTAGATCAGATCTCATTATGACAGAATAAGTGCCACATGGATATGTTCCAGTTTTCCAACAATGATATACTCTATTGATCAGAGCTACATGAAGCCTTCAAAGAAAACCAGTGTTCCAAACCAAAGTACATTTGAAATCAAGCATTACATTATCCGTAATGAAGTCCAGAAAGGAGAAAAGTGGTTCTCCAATACATATCTCCACAGATGAGTAGATAAGAAAACATTTTGGTAAAAGATGAAAGAGTTTGCATACTCAATCTGGATCTCGTGGAGACGACTTCCTTATTGAAAAAGGAAGATATGACTCCCAGGTTGGGAGGGAGCACTAAAAATATTATTGAAGACATTCATTGAAAAATAGTCCATCTTGGACAGATTCTTTCTTGTTCGGAAAGTGGATTGAGATTTCTGACGGACAACGATTTCCCATTGTGGTTAACATGGGAAATGGTCCATATTTCTAATGTATCATAGACAGTTACTTCCCATTATGGTTAACATGGGGAGTGGTCTATGGCAGTATCTCTTCTTGAGGGTTACTCAAGAAGACTGGCCCTCCTCATCGGACAACAATTTCTTATTGTGGTTAACATGAGGAATGGTCTGTTTTGGAGGTTGATGTAGGACAGTCTTTTCCTCTTGTGGTTAACAGAGGAAATGGTCCATACAATCATTCCTTAGGGTTTATACATTCTCTCCAGGGTGCACTTTGATTAGTGTAGGAAGAATGTCCCAGGGTGGGGAATGGTCCAGGCTCAACAATCAGGGACATGCATTCCTTAGGTTTTATACATTCTCTCTCGGGTGCACTTTGATTAGTGTAGGAAGAATGGCCCAGGGTCGGGAATGGTCCAGGTTTATAAAACAGGACAATTATTCTTCCTTGTTTGAGAAGAATAGTCCATATATCTCATTGTTCTACTCTGAGGGCAGATATTCTTTCAGATCTCATAGATGTGAGTGATAGATTGGACCAGATGATTCAGTTTATATCATAACATTGTTTCTGTGCAGGTTGATATCATATGATTGTTATGAAGACTATATGATAGTAGATGTATACTACTGTGGTGAATATGTTCCACTGTTCGTGACTATACGTTGTTGATCAAGTACTTGTGCGTTACTTGGTGTGGTAGTGTACCACTGGATTGTAGTTATGTACTACTATGGATAGACATAGTTGTGTTCTATTTTGTTTCGATTGCCTTGAAGACTATCGACAGTATTGGATGGATAATCAAAGGACAAAGATTTCCCAGACGAAAAATGGTTCAGAACATTTAGTCTTCTAGATTAGAAGAATGGCTCTTGTATCACTCTGTGGAGTGAGCATCATGTCTGATTACTCAGATAGAGTATGGTTTTGAGAGATGATGCAGCTGATGACACTGATGATGATGATGGTGCTCATGATCTAGTCATGATCTAGTCTATACAACTATGTTGATGCTATCAGGTGAATGGTATGTTTTTGTGCTCAAGACCGTTACCTGTAATACTTCCCTAGCTAGGAGGGAGTGTTGATATTATGGTAGATGTGGGAGGTATTTACCTCCACGTGTAAACCTAACGAGAATAGAATACTCCGGAAAGAAAGAAGAAACCCTAATGAGTTGGCTAATAACCCTAGAAGACATGTCGACTCAAGAGGATAATTTATATTAGGTTATTATCCTCCAAGAGAAGAAGTCGGCCAGAAGAATTAATATATACTAAATAGACAGATACCCATAATGAGAAGTCAGCCTAGGCAGTTTGCCAGAATTAGTATAAATATAGGAGGCCAGTTCTCATTCTAGAAGGCAGTCTCAGAATTACAGAGCAAAAACTTGTGCACACTGTAGTGCCCAGTCTTGTGCGTAGGTTTGAGGAGAGCTACCATTGCAGCTGCTACAGCTAGCAGATCACGTTTGGCTTGGACTATATCTTGGTTAGGGTTTGGACTATCTGATCATCTCTTGCTAATGCACTATCCCTAGGGAAAGGTGCGCTACCCTTTGTTTGGCAATCGAGCCTAGGGTTTGCTTCCAGAATGATTCTCTGTCAAGGTTAAGGTGCTCGGATGGTGGCTTCGGCGTATGGTTCGGTGAAAATAGTATTGTCAATGGTAAAATGTGAGCACATCCATTATATTCTAACAAGGGGGACTCGGTCTCATAGACCCATCTCTCCTCAACAAGGTTCTCAGTGAAAAAAATTGGTGGAGATGGTTAAAAAGACTGCAAGACCTATGGGTGTGCGTCTGGAGGAAAAAATACACCCCAACCACTCCATAAAGGGAGCTATTTAGGTGGAATGGCCAGAGCCCAGGTTCTCTTATTTGGAATGTGGCTAGGAACAACAAGGGACTCATAATGGATCAATCCTTCTGGGAACTACGGAATGGAACATCATCTCTATTCTGGAGCGATTCCTAGCAACAACTTCCAACCCCGATCTCTGATCCCACTATGAGCACTTTCATTCCCCTCATGAAAAATGAAGGCCTCCTCAAAGTGGTCGACTTATGGATGCTGGAAGCTTCAAGGGACACCTTGCACAAATGGAAAAGCACCCACAAAGATCTGAACATCCCTCATGAGATAAATCTTCAGCCACTGCTAGATCACCTCAACTCAAGGAGAATCTTCATTCAACAAGGGGAGGAAATCCTCATATAGGGTCACACCACCACTGGTACCTTCAACATTCAAGAAGATTACTTCCTTAGTGCATGCCATAGAACCTTACCAAAAGAAGAGGTCTGGGGAAAAATATGGGGAGAAAAGCTTTGGCCAAAAATTATCACCTTCCTTTGGTTAACGACGCACAATATCATTCTTACTTTGGATAAATTAAGGAAAAGAGGCTTTATAGGCCCTTCTTGGTGTCACCTATGGGGTATAGAGGAGGAAACACAAAATCATCTTCTCAATCCTTGCTCTTGTAGTTCGTGTATCTGAGATCATTGTGCTAGCATCATGAGAACCACAGATAGGAACCATACAGGTATTCGGGAAACAATTGAGGGATGGAGAGTCATATTTTCAATCTCCCATCCTTAACAGAATTTAGAAGCATCCTCCTGGCTTCATTCTTTAGAAAATCTAGAAGGAATGGAATCGACAAATATTTAAATCGGCCTCCCAGAATTGGCAAGAAGTTTGGTCCACAATCCATTCCAATATTAAAGAAATAATCTACTTGCGCCACTAGACGAACCAGGATTTGAACTGCCCAATGAATGAGTGTCTCATCCTTAATTCATGGCAACTCAACTTCCCTCCCTTTCTCATAGCCCCCCTTTAGTTCTCAAGCATAAAACCAGTCCCTCCCACTGGGAGGCTCCGCAAAGATGCTTCTACAAAATAAATTTTGATGGAGCTTCCAAGGGGAATCCAGGACCAACAAGAAATGGAGCAACCATTCGCAACAACAAAGGGGAGATCCTCCACATCATGACCGGAAATCTGGGGAATAAAGCCAACAATGTAGTAGAAATCTGAGGACTACTCAAAGGATTGCAAGCAGCCAAAGAAGAAGGGTTATCCCTCCTCATTGTAGAAGGAGATTCACAGATAGTCATTAATATCCTCTCTCACCTCCTCAATAGTGTAGATCTAGAGAAGATATCCCCAAGTTGCAGACTCATGAGCAGACTGATCAAAATCAAGTGAATTCTCTAGCCTTGTTGGGTAATTATTCCTTTCCATGTTTGAATAAAATCTAATCAAGTAGCAGATATGTTGGCAAATTTTGGGGTAGACTTGCAGGAAGGAGACTTCTCATGTTCTCCAACCTCTTCTCCAACCCACCCCTTTGTGATCGCTTGTAGAAATATATCTCACAATAAGGACTAGCCCCCAGATGGGGTGTCTTCAGTCTCAACATATGGAAAACTAGAGGGGAGGCCACTTGACCAGATCTACTGCCACTTAGAGCCGGCTCAGACGTACCCTCCCTCTACCGTCACCTCATGCATTTAAACCCCCAATCATCGTTCCTCGACTCTCACTCGATGTCGGCCTGCTATAATCACTTGATGACTTGCTTCATGGGAAGTTTAATGGGGATGGGCTGGACGAAGTCACGGTCCCATCACCAGTTCAACAATGGATGTCTTAGGCCAGAGCCTTGGAGTGCCAAAGTTCATTCGTGCCCCGGGCCTCTGAAGTCTCAACCCTTCACTATTTTTGATGCCATCCTTTCACTCTGGTTCAAGCTCCTACCATCCTCCTTGCCCTCGACTTCCATAATTTCTTGACGGTTTTTTTAGGGCCACTGTGTCTGGCACTCTCCCTTCACTTTCTTTATCTGGTTTCTTGAGGCCTTTTCTATGCCTCGTCTCAAGGGAAAATCGAAGAGGGGAGCGACCTGGTATGCTTCCATTGAAAGGGAAGCACGCGAGCTTGGCTCTCCCTCGGAAACCGAGGTCTCCCCCAACCTGAAGCCCATTGTTGCTCCCACTCTTGCTCAACTGACTCGAGAAGGTACCCCAAAACTCTGCCCTCTGTCAAATCCATTTTCCTATCAAATCGAATGGTTCGATAGTCTATCAAATTCCCTCGTCTTCGCTCAACCCCCTCCCTCCCCACCTCGTTGCCAATTCCCTCCACCTCCTCCTTTGCCTCCTATCACCTCCACAACTCCCTTTCCTTTAGCTCCCTCCTCCAACTGCCCCACCTCCTCCTTTGACTCACCACTTCCCCCTCCGTCCCCCTCAGCCTTCTCCCGATGTGCAGATAGAGAATCTTTCGAGGAGTCCCTGGATGACCTCAAGAGTGGATTAGGGGACATAAAGACAACCATCAACGAGCTGCAGAGCAAGGAAATAGAGCATTGGTGCCACATGGACCTTTTGATGACTTTCCTGCAGGACCTCAGGCAAGTTATCTCAGATAGAGATATGCTCAACAGAAACAACATGCATGGGCGTCAGACATTCGTGGGGCAAAGGCTCGACCCCGGCACTAGTTAATTCCTTCTGGTTCAGGTTTCCTATTTCTATGTTTTTAGTTAATTTACTCCATAAGTTTTTTTGCCATGCGAGGCCACCCAGTTTTGGGAATTTTGGTCTTCACAACTTTGGTCTCACCTTAGAGTTCAGAAACTATGCCCTGCGTGGCACTGTAGATCATCATCTTTTATCACTTTGCAAGTTCTGCATGAATATTTTGAATTTTTGGCCATGTGGTGACACTATTTTCCCATTAGGAAAATGCTATCACGTCTGAATATGCTAGACAGACAGCTGTAATCTTCTTGCTCAACAGGATTTAATATAATTTCTAATTTACAAAAAAAATAAAAAAAATAAAAATAATATATTTTTTAAAATAGATAGTTGGCTACTATGGAGGCAGAGGCTCTGAAAACCGACACTGCAATATTTTCTTTGGTTGCTGCAGGTTTTTGGGGGAAGTGAAAGCCTTACAGAATTTCTAGCTATTAAACATTTCTGGTATGGGGAAGCAAATGATAAATGGTAATCCTGAGAATCTTCCCAATTGTAGTTATGAGGGGAAATAGAGAGGTAGTGAGTGATAGGGGGTTCAGGTTAAATGAACCATCTCAGGTCGTTTTAAACGCGAACAATATTCTTTCATTCTTTCGCTTCTTCGTTCTGAAAAGACAAGACTTCCCCTTTCTTGATTTGGTAAGGTAGGGGATAGCAAGGAGTTCAGTCTTCTCCATGGACGAAGGGTAGCTCTGTTTCTAGTGTAATAGCAAGCCTTAGAAGACAGATAAAACAACTGCAACAAGTTACCCTCTATGGATTGGTTCTTTCATACTCTTTATCTTTATGAGCAAGGTGAAATAAGTGCTTTCAGTCTGATAGCTTGGCTTGTTTTCTTTTGTAGTGAATACCTCAACTCCTCTTATAGCTTGCATTCTGATATTTCATCCGATCTAGCATTCATGATGAGAATAGGGATAGGTTTTCTCCATTGCTTTCTTAGGGATTTTCTATATTTCCTGCCCTTTCCCTGGATCATGCCTAAGCGTCCTCCATGAAGATCATGATCAGAAAATAGAAAAACCACCCAAGGGATCCATGGTAGTGGTTCCATGTGGACGAGGGAATGTTAAGTGTTGAATTTTCGAACCATGGTAAGGACACCTACTCATTAATATATATTTTATAATCCATGTGGACGAGGGAATGTTACGTGTTGAATTTTCGAACCATGGTAAGGACACCTTCTCATTAATATATATTTTATTATTATAAAACTATGATAATAACACTTTATTATTCTTATAACACTATGATAGATAATACTTATTTCCTTTTAAAAGTTTATTATTCACACTCTCCATCCTCCGGTAGGATCTCTTGTGCAGGAAGTTCCAGTTTCCAACATGAAATATTTCTTAACTCATTCAAACACTTTCCTGAAGTGAATGGTATGGAGAATTCAAATACATGTTTAAAGGAACCACTGCTCATTCAAAGGCAGAGACACTTTCAAGAAGACTCTGACGAAAATGAGTACTGGGAAAACCATGCTAATGGTATTGTTGAAGGAGGAGCCCGAATAGATGCAGGTGTCTAGAACAAGCGAGGAGGAGGTTTTCCATACAGATTGGAGATTCAGAGTCGTGGTTTCGAAGAACTTACCTCTGACATCAATTTAGACCAAAATTTAATGGCTTTTGGTCACATAAAAGCAAACAAGAAATGTATGTTTCATCCTATCATAATGTAATTGCTTAAGTTTACAGTTTAAAATGTTATTTTTATTGTTAAAATGTTCATTAATGTTAATGGTTTTTTTATTATAGGATGATAATCAAGAATTTTTTAATTTTATATTCCCTTTGTTTCAATAAAAATGGACATTTCAATGATTAAAGAGCGATCAAGGATAAATGTGAAAAAAAACATATCAGATTTTGAAATAAAATGTAAAACTATTTGTTGCTCAGATTTTGAAATAAAATATAAAACTATTTGTTGCTCCACAGTGTAGAAGAGTTGATGATAAGTACATTGTTAAATCACTCCTTTAAAAGGTTATAATAGTTAAATCCATTACATTACTTCAAATCATTTTCAATGTTAGAAATCATTACGTGTGACTTAATTGTTGTACAAACACATGTTTTTAAGAAATTTTATTTGTTTTTAAGAAATTCTCTAGTGTACTAGATAATATGATGAAAATATAAATTTAAATGTTTTATAATTGAAAATATTAAATATATTGATTTTTTCAATGTTAGAAATCATTACGTGTGACTTAATTGTTGTACAAACACATGTTTTTAAGAAATTTTATTTGTTTTTAAGAAATTCTCTAGTGTACTAGATAATATGATGAAAATATAAATTTAAATGTTTTATAATTGAAAATATTAAATATATTGATTTTTAGATGAAAGATAAATATTAAATTTTTTTATTTAATTTTTATATAAAGTATATAAATATCCTTTTTTTCTTTAAGATTCCAAAGAAGAATGTATTGAAAAATTATTATCCATATTTGTGTTATGTTTTCCCAATAAATATATCGTGTTAAACTACTTGACTATATGGTTGAAGTAGCATGAAGTGAACTATTCTTTTAGGGGTCTAAGCTAATCCAGGAGTTTAAGGTGTCCATCATCCCATCTCACAGAGAGATATGTTTGTTGATGTGATGGTGAATATGTTCCAAGGTGAGCCTGGTCGAGCCTACGCAACGCAACATGTTATTGGCAGGGAAGCCAACACTATTATTGTTTCGTAGTTCATTTAAGATCCAAGGTCCAAGGAGCTCACAATCTCACACTACAAGTAGTATGGCGAGAATAGCATGGAAAGAAGTTAGTACAAATTTTGAAGGGGCAAAGTATTGATTGTACTACGCATAATTATGCATGGTTACAAAATCTCTACAAATGAGAAGTACAAGTATATAAATTTAGGGGCTGGTACAAATACAAAGGCAGAACTCATGGGCATTTGAGCTACTCTTACTATGGCATCCTTCTGGTCTATCCAAAAAATTTAGATCATAGGGGATTCAATGGTAATTATTGATTGGATAAATAAAAAAGGTAATCTTCAGGCGGTGGGCATTAAGGCTGGAAGCAAAAGGCTAGAGATCTTGCAAATTCTTTTCAAGATATCAACTTCCATCATATTTACAGGATTTTCAATAAAGAGGCCGATATATTATCTAAAAGGGCGTTGCTAGAACCGGAAGGCAGATTATCCTTTTATCAATGGAGTAATGGGGTTGATGGTCCTCATAACCATTTAGACATATTTGAAGTATCTAAAGGGTGAAGGGCCTTGCTTTTGGTGTAGTTTCGAAGTGGATATTACTCCTTTTGTTCCTGAGTTTTCACTCTCAGTTTTTTTTGTGTTTTTATCTTTGTGAGGCATAATATAGCCCGCCTAGTGCTTGGTTTCCTTTTTTGGATTTCTTGAACAAGTTGATCCATTTTGTCTATTATAAAGGATCGACTTTGATGATGTAAATGAAATTATACCTTGATATAATTTTTGAGAGAATTTTATATTGGAAAAAAGAGAAATACAAGTATACATTAGATATGATATGTAAAATCTAAATGATATATTAAGTATTCAATATCCACAATTGTTCATTCAAGTCTAACAATTGTTTTTTTTATTTCTAAGGGTAACTCATCTTAAGAAGAAGGAAGTTTTATTTCTAGAGTCTAACATCTGTTAACAATTGTTAATTAAGAAAACTAATTGTTAATTAGTTAAAAAATATGTTGAAACACCACTAAACCTGATGCAACTCAATTATTAACATGGTAGGGACTAGCTGGGAGTGACTGAAGAGGGATTTTAAATGATGAAATGGGTTTATGACTCGTCCAAAATCACTCAATTGACGATACATAAATGGTTTCTACTAGTTCGCACTAACTACAATGTCTCACCTACTTAAGTGGTCTTTCACATTCGGTGCATTCATGGATAATAAAAGCCGATTTGTTTTTTTTTTCATAAGAAAAAACACTTATATTAGTAAATATAAATCTATCTCTTTTCCATATCTTACAAACTGTATCCAAGCTCCAAAAGATCTTAACTTTTTTAGCTCCTATCCTCATGTATTCATGTCTGATTACATGTTTATATTTCGAATATACAAGTATTTGTGCCCTCTTTATGTCTATATATTATAGTTTTTCCAAAAACAAAAAAGTACCCTACAGATTGATATCAATTCTTTCAAATGTTTCTTGTTGTCCATCTGAACCCTGTGAGTAATAAAAACCGCCTTCATCCATACACAATGCTTCCTTTGATAGTTGATCAACATCCTGATTATAAGTTCTATAAATATGTTGTGCTTTGATTTGCTGGAAATGTTTGTGCAACTCTCTAATCTTTTTCATCCAGGGCTGTAAAGATATCACCTGAAGATTATTGTCATTAGTGTACCAATCAATAATAATCTTAGAATTCCCCAATAAGAATCTTGATACCTATTT
>JZKD02S2020963.1:457132-481032 GCA_000966675.3 Picea glauca
TGGATAAAGAGCGCACTTAGATCAATGACTGGTCTAGAGATGCTCAGATCAACGATCAACAAAAAATTCTAGACCCCCCCAAGCTTCTTAACTTTAACGCAGTGGGCCCCATCCCTACATGGCATCAACTCATTGCATCATACCTCCTCCACTCCAAACTTGTTACCGCTTACCATCCTTCCAATATTACCGCCATCACCTCAAGATGTCACACCCAAAACCCCTCCTCGCAAGTCCCATCTCATGAACCCGTCAGCATGTCCCCTCCATCTAACCATTACGGGTCATACCTCACTCGTTTACCTCCCAATCACCACCCTCCACATCATCCGGGTACACACACCAAACGTCCTTCGCCTACCCCCTCACGCTCTAAAAGACCCGTTGGCCATTTATTATTGGGATCATACCCGTTATTCTCCTGACTTGTCCTTTTCACCCAACGGATACCCGTTCACTAAATTTCGACCCTGTTTCCGTCATTTGCATTCTGCTCATATTCCCTGCGCACCAGAGACTCATTTTCCTTTGCCTCTGCAACAATTCACCCAGCCATAGCCTTTTTACCTACTAACGTGTGTTTAGTGTGCAGGTACCGGTGGAAATCAATGGTGCCTAAATCTAAAAATTAAAATGTTGAGTAAAATCCTTTCTTCCCACCTCCTGTCGATCTCGACCGGATTCCATTGGCAGAAAAAGATTATTTAATCTCAGAAACCAGGTGCGAATTCGATGTCATTGAGTTACAATCATGGTTTAAATACACATTCATCAATCAGAGCGATGAAATCGGGCTTTGGGAGTCAAATCTCCCTCTTTATATTTTTCCCCAAGTCCACGATTTTCTAGAATTTTCCCTCAAATGCCAAGTGCACTACCTCCCGGACCAGATATCCATAATATCGTCTTTTGGAGAAACCTTTTTCTCTATTACACCCAAGACCATCGATCAAATGATGCAGGTACCCAGAGTCGAACCCCATTCTTCCCTTAGCATTGAAATTCTGACATAAATGTATCAGAACTTGTCTTTTCCCCGAAGAGTGCAAATCTTTGAGATTTTCCTCCCGCAAGATGCCCAATTTCCCAAGAAGAATCCCCCTTACCATTCCTCCATATTTCAGAAAAGGGAAACCAGATCATTTCATCACTGTGGTGTTTTCTCGGTTACTTCTCGGACGAATGGGTGGATGAACCTATCCTAGGTTTCCTGTCCATTTTTTCTGCTAAAGAGAAGGTTGCCATCCAATTCGACTACAACGTTTTCTTGGCCAAAAACCTGCACAAGCAATTGTCAAATTTCCTCATAGAAGGCATGTTCTGGTATTATTCAATACTGTCCTACATGTTTATGTTTTATCAAAATGACAAATTCTCCTTTCTCATGCAGAAAATGGACCAGGATGGAAAACCCCAGGCAGTAACCTTATGGACTTCGCTGCTCAGAAGGAACTCCATTGAGTTCAGTTTTAAATAGTTTATTGAGTTGTTTTATCACCCAGTGGTAAGAATTCTCAGTGGAAGACCAGAGCCAAGGATAAATGAGGAGATCCAAAGAGTTATTCACCTTTCGGATCTCGCAAAGACCGGGGATTGGTTCCTATATCAGAATCACACATAGATCAGGTTGTATGGGTGTGAGCTAGCTCCATACAAATTGCCCAAGTATTTTCCTGTGTGGATATTTTCACTGGAGTATATTCGTCGGATGATAAATTCAGATGACATTCATTTTGTGTCTCTGAATAAAAAACAATAGATGAGGATTAAAGGGAAAATAGGACCATTTATCTACAATAATCGAGTTGCTGGGGGAGAGGCAGATAAAATATTAAAGGAAATGAAATTCAACACCAGTTTCATTTGGCATTATGATCCAAGTGGGATCATTGCAGAGATGATATCTAAAAACAAGAGTTCACCTTATGCTCACACCCTCAAACTAGAAATTGAAAAGTATGTGAACCAGACAGAGTGGGAGGCAAATACCGTGGTAGATACTGAACAATAGGAATCTCCTTCAGTCACTATCTCACATACTACCACTCCATAGGTACTAAAGGAAAAAAGGCCAAGGAAGGATACCTCTCCTTCAGTCACTGAAGTATCAACGAAGGATTTTCAAGTATAAAGTAAAAGACCTAAAATCACTCATACTACTCACATGTCTGGTGAGGAAGAACCCCACTCTACCAAAGTGGTTGAGGAAAAACATCAGGTGGTGTCCACTTCTTCTTCAAAGAAGCAAACAAATATAGTTGTGACCACCCAAACTCCACAAGGATTTGTACCTCTAAACATTTTCGAAAAATATGATATGATCAAGAAGAAAAACCAGATGTTGATCAACATCACTTACGCTCAATTCGGGAAGAAAACATCCACAACACAACACAAACTATTATCATCTTTTGATACAGAGAAAGGAAGAATGCATATGGCATTTTTGCAAGCACAGGTGCCTCAAACCAAAGAGATCATTGACTACAAAAGGTCAACTATTGTTTTTGACACCAAACAAGTCCATCCAACTGACCAGATGGATCTGCACAGACACACTAGAGAAATGGTTTTCTCCACATTGGCCCATGCTTCCTCTACAATTGCAAAATTACAAGTATCTCTAAACAATGTTCAGACCCAGTTGAAAATGGAAAAAATATCCTCTTTTGAAAAGGATAAAAGAATAAAATCCTTAGAGGAGTTGGTGCTCAAGATTGGGTATGATCCCTCGAATGTAAAAGCAACAGAGAAGATGTTAAAGAAAAAGAATGCTAACATTGCATGTCTGAGAAAGCAACTGAAATTGCCACCTACAGAGGACTCACAGGCTAAATAAATAGCTAAGACAGAAGATGAGAAAGAGGAACTGTTGAATCTAATCATGCAGCAGAACGCAAAGATAAAGGAAACCGATGCAGAATTGTAAAGGTTGTTGAAGGAGAAGGAACAATCAATGCCCATGGAATTCATCCCATTGAGCATAGTCCCTCTTGCAGAAGTCAGCACATCAACTTTACCAACAACCACAACAACAAAAATTCGATCAGCAACCCCATTGACAACACTGGAAAAAACTGTGGAGTTAGCAAAATCCATGGAAGAGATGACCCTGCAAGGAACAAAAATCAGCAGACTAAAAAAAGAAGTGGAGAATCTCTAGGAGCTCAAGTCTTCTTACTAGACAAGCTACAACATCGAGAGGCAAAGATCATAGAAGCTCAAGCAGGAAATCTAGCACCTTCAGAAAAAAACAGTGGGGGGTAAAACACTGGCAGAGGCTAAGGAAAATGTTTGGATGGATATATCCAGCTCCATAAATGAAATTTGGCCCATGGTGCAAATCATGTTCGAGCAACATGAACTAGTAATAAGAAGTAGGCAGGTTATTGACAAAATAAAAGGAGAGTTAGGAGAAATTCCCACTGAAGCCAATGAAATAATTAGATTCCTGAACTCGAAAACCAAAAAAGAACTAGAAGAATTTAAAATCAAAGATAGGATAGAAACCATCCTCGAAGTCAAGAGGTTTTTGAACAAAAGAGGACTGATGTTGCAGTTGGAGGAAAAAGTCCAGAACATGGACATTGGATTTCAAAGGTTTTTCAGCAACCTCGAGGCTTTGCAGAAAAAAGGTCTTCCTGGTTTGATGGTTCTGAATGACAACCTGATGACCCTTCTAGACTACAAGCAGAAGATGGATACAATGGCCAAGGATAGTTCCAAGTTCTCAGGAATACAAGGCAGTATAATGAGCAAAGTGTTCGTGGAGACTTTGTAGACAGACCTCTGCATACAACATGAGATCAAGTATATTTTCATCATCAAACCAACTTTTTCCAAGTACACAGAAGTGGATGAAATATACCGTAGACTACTCAAAGTCACCATCCCCAGTCAACTAAGATGGGAAGAGCTGTGCAACTTGATCGAGTAGGAAATGAGGTGTGCAAGCTAAGTCAACAAACAGATCAGTCAAAGTCATGTGGGTGACTCACCAATGGCCTTCCCTAGATTCAACGTGAAGAATTCGACACATCATCGATAGTTCCTAGATTTTGTATCTTGTTAGTTAGTTTGTTAGATTCAGGGGCTGCCACGTCCTGATCATTTATGACAAGTTCATTTGTAATTCTAATTATAAATACTTCTAACTTAGAAGTATTGAGGGTTGATTTTTACGCCTTAGCAAGCTTTAAGCACTGTAATTTTTATCAAGAAGATTTTGCAGTAATATAAAGAGACGTTTCATAGGATTCCTGTGTGTTATCTATTGGTGAAGTTTTCTATTCTCAGTTGAATGTGTATCTTTCTAGTTATCATCTTGTTTTTCTAGTCTGATCATTTAAAAGGAGTTAAATTTACAGAATTTACCTTTGCGTACTTTGTTCCTAGCTTTTAAAGATCTAAGTGTTTTATTCTTATATTGTAGTCAATAAATTCTTAAATGAATCTTGGTTAAAATTAATCATCTTGCTTTTCTCCGCTAACCATCATTTTATTGCTAAATAATCCAGTAGTTGCATTATCCTACCCTGTGAAAGGAATATTTATATCTATTCTTCGATCTTTACCTTTATAAAACAGACCCCATAACCCAATGGATGCGTAAAACCTTTCAGCCATCTTATAAAAACAAACAATAGTTGGTCCTGCACTTTTTAACTAGCCTAATATCTGAAGTTTAAAACAAGTTTAAACTTACAGAGAGATCCCTCTCTGAAACTGGTAGGGCTAGCTCCCAGTTTCGAAGTGGTTGGATAGGGTTACCTCTAGTAAATTTCTTCTACCTGACAACAACCTCTGGGAATTTATAGAGTGATAACACCTGGAAAAGAATAAAATAATGTTATATTACAGTGGAAGAAACGAGTGTCACAAGAAAGAAAACTAGTTCCAAAGCTCAAGGAACATACCTATGCTCAATGGAAGGAAGCATGTGCAAGATAAGGACACTCAGGGAATGTTTCCTCCAAGGTTAAGATGTCGAGTCACAAAGGCATAAATTGCAAGGCTAGAAACTCATAGGAATGCATAAGAAATTGGTTCAACAAGAGAAAGTTGGGGCCGACATTAGGCCTAAAAGTGCAAATGGTTAATATGCAATGCAATTGTAACTCAACAAAGTTTGGAATCTCTCGAAGGTGAGTTAGGAAGAAAATTATTGAGAGAAAGTCGTTAGGCTGCAACACAAAGACATGACGAGACTAAAGAGGGCTTCTAAGCCTATGGAGAAACTGCAACATGGGTGTAAAATATTCCAGTGAGGTACTAACTAGGACACCCATGGAGAGGTAATCTCTACCATACATGAGAGACACCTTTAAGCAGCCGGATAGATGTGACATCATTAATGAATAGGGTTGACCCTACGAAAAATATGTGTTCGGTGGGTTGACCCTACGAAAAATAGGGTTGACCCTACAAAAAATATGTGTATAGATGCATTATACAAGTGAGATGGAGCCTACACTATATGCCAGTAAGGAATACAATATATACTGAAGAGTTGGAAAAAATGTTGTTGTGAGCAACATATAATGGGGGGAGTCTCGTAGGTAATATCCACAACAATATTGAGTAGAAGAAATGCAACTTTAACACAAATTCATGGTAGGACTAAATAGGACTCCCAATCCTAAGAAAGTGTGCAGCTTGAGCGTCATAATATAAAAGGTGTTCTAAACTAGGGCTCCCATGGAAGGTAGGCTCTACCATCAACGAGATGACATTTTGAGCATAAAGATAGGCTTATGTCGCAAGTTAATGGGGTTGAACCTAGGGAAAAGTGAAGTTAGAAACTGTTAATGAAAACATTGAAGGCATGTGAAACCTACTCGAAATTTCAGTTACATGAAAACATCACATTTTCATAGTCTTGAAAAAGACTCATTCAATTGATAAAAGGACCAAAAGTACCCAAAATATAGATCTATAACCTGCAATGGAAACCACAACACTACAATATATCTTGACATTAGTTCAATTTATGGGACAATGAGAAACCATGGAAAATGGGTTTAAAAAATTATATTAAAAAGGCTATTTTGCCATTTTATAATATCATTTTTACCATTTGAAACAAAATTACCCAAATTTGGAGAAACCCTTCCAAATTCACTTGGAGATTGTGAGATCTTGGAGTGACCAAATTAAAAAATATATGGACCAATTAAGTGCTCAATCTATTGCTTTCAATTTCATCCATTCAAATTTTGATTTTTATGAGAAATTGAGGGATACCCCTCCTTTTCTCCTCATGAATCTACACATTCGTGGTTTGCCTCAAAATGGTCCATGGATATTCACAATTGGTAGAAACACTAGTTGTGGATATCCACAAATTTCATAACACTAGATGCTCAAAATAAACTTGAAAAAATAAAAGATTTATTTTCTTCTTTTGGATCTTGAGAAGGATGTTTGTTCATTGGAGGGAACTTTATCATGAAGAGGTTGATCATAAAGTATATAATGATGATGATGCCAAATAATCTCTCTCGAAATGAAGCATGTATATGTTTTTCCAAATTGGTGGAATATGAGCTCAAAAGAGATTGTTAAATCTCCTCATTGATTATTGGCATCCGGAGATAGAGGCATTTATGCTCAGTTGAAGACATCTACTTCATCACTATTTTATCTCGTATAGGTGAAGTTCCAAACTTCATAACCCATGGGGGAGGTGACCAAACTATTAACAAATACATAAATGAACACTGTGAGGATGGCATAGAGAAAATACGCTCACAAGTGCCTATCAAGCACATCACCAATATGAGTCTAAAGGTGATATTGTATACTATAGTGCACATTCTAGGATCTAACTCCTTGCATTTGTATTCTCGTTCACACGTGCAACATGGGCTTGAGTGCTTAAGACCCAAAATGTTTGACTAGAGCACCGTGATGCTTTCTTGCATGAAAACTTAACTCACTGATTGCAAGTTGTGATAGAACAAGAATTTTGGGTTTGGCAACATTCTTTGCACATTCTTTTTCAATATGGTTCAAATGATGAGCCCAAAATATCATGTTAGAGGACATTTATGACCATGGCTCGTTATGGTATGATGGACTAATTTTTTGTCTCTCCTAGGAGGAGGGAAGTTATTTAATCCTTATGATGATGACTTATTTTTTCGGTGGGAACGTCAAGTACCCTTTATCAAGGTTTATCCATATACCATAATCAACTTCTGTGGAGATCCCAATGTCATCATTCTTCCTTGTGACGAGCTTCAAGTCATAGGTAACCTTTATTTTGTTTTATTTAATTTTTTTTTAGATTATATATTATATATACACAAGAAAGGAATAAAAACATGTCTTTTTGGTGAGATCCATAATATTAACATGTGTTCCTCAAATGTGCAGATAGAGCACCAACGAGACTAGATGATGTTTCATGACATAGTCGTCAAGGGAGAGACAAAGCAGGGTCTAGTGATGATGTGGAAAGGACCTTATGAAGTGTGGGAAGACACCCGGAGGAACTAACATGCTCCATACTGATGGCCACTATAGATGACCTTCCAGTAGGGATGCATCGTCATGTTATAGGACTACCCCGAACATGGGTCTGTCTATTCCGATGTTTAATGAATGTTGTGGTTTCCTATGACATATTTCATCAGTCTTACACCTAGACTATTATGTGCCAAGAGAACTATTTTGTACTGATATACATTCGGCGCTGGTAGCCCAAATTTTGTACTATGGACCTCTTTTGGACATAAATAGTATATCTATCTTTTTTGTGCATTATTTTTATATTCTATTTGGAAATGATAAATATTTACATGTGTAAAATGTTTGTTCTTGTGTTATTAATGGGACAAATGCCAATCTAAAACGTAATTATCATATGCATCGGTTACTAAATTAGCTCACCTAGGAACATGCTCATAGGTAGCAAACTCAAATGAGCATTCTAGAAGACGTACCCTAAGTAACCGTCATAACAATATTGGATCACAAATACGATATAGACCATTCAATTGTGACACAACCAACTGAGAATCCAAGAAAATGTGAAGGTGTTGAATGCCATGTGATAAAGTGTCTCGCAAAAGTTTGATGATGACACTATATTCAACAACATTATTTGTAGTTTCTTTGAGACAAACACCTCCAGTAGATACTAGCTAGTTAGTGGGTGAATAAATCACCCAGGTAGTGTAAGCCAAGTTCTGAGTGTGACAACTAACACCTTCTGTGAATCCAATATAGATAAATGTCTCCCTTGGTATCTACCACATTGCAGAAGAACAACAGTAAAAAATACAAGGAAAAACGAAGAAACCTATACAAACATATATACAATAATAAACAATATTCACAAAAGAACTAGTACTCGAGCCATTAGGCTCAAGAATGGTACTTCTTAAGGTAGAGCCCATTTCTGGGATCTGGAAACACATTTCCCTCATAATATGATAACTCGTAAGACCCTTTTTCCAACACTCATTGCACGATCTATGGATCGTACCATATGGGGTTAAACATTCCTTCCCCTAGGATATCCTTGTCTTGGTTGTAGACTAACAGAAGGTCTTCTTTGGAAAACACCCTTGGGTGGACAAACTTGTTGTATTGAGACTTGATGCATTTTTTATGCACTTCATTTTCTAAAGCTGCATCTTGATGTTTCTCATCAATATGTATGAGATAAATGAGGTGTTATTCAAGTTGCGTCATGTCATGTAAGAGTTTGACAACAATTTCAAGTGAAGGGATTTCACATTCAATAGGAAAAATGGATTTTAATCCATGAACAAGTTGAAAAGGAAAGAAACTTGTTGCAATTTTGACTGAGGTTTGATAATCCCATTGATATGGTCAAGTTAACTGTCCTCTTCAATATGGTTTTTAAAGATTTTTTAACAGCCTTGACTGACTATTATCCTGAGGATAGTAAGGAGATGAATTTTCCTATGTAAAACCTAGTTTCGATGCTAAATTAGACATCACACGGTTATAAAAGTGACTTCCATGGTTAGTGGCAATCTCTCTCGAAACCCCAAACCTAGAGATGACCTAATTGAACATGAAAAGTTTTGTGGTTTCACCATCATTATCAAATGTTGGCATAACTTCTTCCCACTTAGTAAAGTAGTCAACAATCACTATGATGTATCGATTCCCTCTAGACGAGGCTAGGAGGTATGTCATAAAATATACCCCCCACGTGGTGAATGGGTTGATAATAATGACGAGAAACATAGGAGCAAGGTGCGTTCACATATTCTTTGTAAAGATTTGAAAAGGATGACATTTCTTGACCACTTTGATGCAATCTTTGAAGACTATAGGCTAGAAATAACCAGCGTGCAAAATCTTCTGGGTTGTTTCCAACCTTGATAAGTGATCTCCACATGGTCCACCATGGAAGTCATTTGATACAACCTATATATCCTCATGAGTGAGGAAGCGATGGAGAATTGAGTCTACCCCTTGTCGATACAAAGTGTCAATGATAATGAGATAGTCCTTTGCTTGATGACGAATTTGTCATCGATTATCTCATGAGAAATGTGGAGGGAACTTAAGAGTCTAGAGATATATAAGGATATATCCATACCAAGGATTAGATGAAGAGATGAGGAATATATTTTCATCAAGGAAAGAGTCAATTACTTCTCTATCCTCATTCTCTACCGAGAACTCCGACATCAATTAAGAGAATACTAAATACTTCTTGGATTTCATAGAAGCAAAAGCCATATTGAACTCTTGAAGCACAACAATCCACTTGTTGTACTTCCCGCCAATTATTCACCGAGTCGAAACATAAAGAAAAGGATTAACGTCGACAATGACGGTTGTCTTGCACAACATAATGTAATGTTGAAGCCGTTGAACAACATGAAATGTTGTTAAGGCCAGTTTCTCAATGTGAGAATACTTTAATTCATTTCCTAATAAAGCACGACTTAAATAGTATATGACATGCTCTTGGAGATCATCATCCTCATGAACTAAGACCATGCCAATTGACGATTCATATTTCTCCCAAATACAACAACAAATCTCGATTATAATATGGGGGGCTCAATAATGGATTTGAAACAAACGCTTTCTTTAATGCATCAAATGAACATTGTGCTACCTCATCCCAACAAAATGGAACCCCCCTTTTCAAAAGGTGCATGAATCCTTTCATGATATTAGCATAGTTATGTACAAAGCGTCGAAGGAAATTCACCTTTCCTTGTAGAATTTGAAGTTGATGAATTGTGTGTGGGGGAGGCAACTGAGTGATTTCCTCCACTTTCAAAGGTTCAACCATGATCCCTTTAGTTGAAAATATAAAACCCAAAAGACATCCAAAAGTCACGCAAAAAATACATTTATGTGGATTTAATTGGATTCGATAGTGACGACATCTCTAGAATACTAGGCAGAGGTGTAAAAAATGTTGAGCTCTCTTACGAGAATGCGCTATACGATAATACAAATAAGCCTCTACTATGTGTTTCAGTTCGTGGAAAGAAAACACCATGGCTCGCTGAAAAGTAGCTCCAGTGTTTTTAAGGCCAAAGGGAATCTTCTTGTATGTGAAGGTTCCCCAAGGAAAAATGAAAGTTGTCTTATGTTGGTCTTTGGGTCGAGTCTCGTTCTAGTTATAACCTGAAAAACCATCTATCAACGAAAAAATATCGCTTCCTGCACATTCATTGAGAATCTGATCGATAAATGGTGTAGAGAAGTTATCTTTTGGACAAGCTTTATTCAAGTCCCGAAAATTCATACATAGTAAAATCATGCCCTGCTTCTTATCTACCAGAACCAGGTTAGAAATCCATTTTGTCAATGGTACTGGATAATTAAATCCATCTTTGAGCATCTTTTCCACCTCAACTTTAATTTTTGTCTCTTTCCTTGGATTCATTGGTGACAAATTTTGTCGAACCGGTTTTGCATTCTCATAGGTTCAAATATCATTTTGAACAATTCGAGGATCTATTCTAGTAATTTCCTCATACAAACATGTGAAAATATCTCGAAATTCCTTAAAGAGAGTCGTATATTAACAAATTTCATCTTGAGAGCATTCTACCCTAATAAAGGCATTTTCTACAACATCAAGGGTTATATAAATTTTAATGGATACGGTTTTCGATATATTTTATGTATTCCCCTCAGCGTAGACACCATGCCTGGCCAAGGGGTTCACCACCCAATCAAAGATCCTACTCACAACTAACTTAAATTCTCCATTTTGCACATGACTAATATCGACAAGGAAATACGATATATGATGCATATATTCCCACGTCCTTTTAGTTCCATTCATTTCCTCAATGATAGCCTCATCCATAGGCAAGATGGTTTCAAGACAGTCTTTAGAAATTGAAGAATTTTGAGCCTAGACAGGCTCTAGAAATAGATTGTTCTCCTCTATTCATGCAAGAGTTTGATCAGGGTCTGCAGTGGTGCAATGAATAGTCTGGTAAGTTATTTTAGCTACATACAATGGCATAGCTCCCAGAATGTGTGCGACCATCGAATGATACACATAATGAGGGAAACACCCATGTATCTTATAGATATGAAGTTATAAACAACATGACTCTCGTTACTGGATCTGGAGGAATCAAATATTGAAAGTTGACTGAGGTGTAATGAATGTAAGCTATCGGTGTTGGGAAATTAAAATTTCCCATGAGCGAAGGGAACATTCCAACACCAATTCTCTTATTTGTCGACTGAGAATTCTCAATCCACGAAACTGTGGATCCTTGATTTTCCACAGAGCTAGAACAATTGAAATCCATCTAATTGATAATCACAATCCTTCCATCATGAGGAAAGCATAATTTTGAAATACCTATGAGACAACAATTTTCATTGAGTAAGTCCAATTCCTTCCCAATAAAAAATTATAGTCGAGCAGTGCGTCAACTACTTCTACTTGTATGGAAACAAAATTACCTCCCAACTGGACTAGAAAAGAGGAAATAATCCTGTGCATCCTAAACGATCTTCCATCAAACACAATTAACAAAGTAGGAGAAGGTGTGAACTCTGGAGAGCCTATAGCTTTCCTGCAGGACAAATACATGACACGCGTGGGATCTCCCTCATCAACAACAATCCTCCTAATGATGTGTTTTTCATAAATAACGTCAATATGGAAGCCTACATGATAAGGAAGACAATTTTTCACATCAATAGTGTTGAAATTCATAGTGAGAATGATAGAATAATATTCCTCTCCGATCGCAGATAACAATGTAGTGTGTTGCATAGAGAAAATCTAAAGCACCTCAAGAGAATACATTGCATGCGACGTTTGAGCTAAATCCTCAATAATATAGTAGTTGGGTGTGGCTATAGAGTTAGGGATGTGCGATGCTCTTTTGTACATGGTATGTGATTCATCATTTCCTTCTCAAGTTTTTTATATATGAAGAGGTCCCTAAGGATCATAAGTCTCTTTGCCTTTGTTTTCGACTCAAGATTACTATAATCGCGAGACCTGATTGAAAAATCTACCTTCTCTTCTTTTAACTTTGAAGAATTTACCATGTTAACGAATGATAAATATTTGTTTGGAAAAGGTGCACCAGAAGTGTCCCCTTACGTATTAAAAGTGGAAGAGCCAACCTGCATATTTTTTCCTTGCAGAAACAGATTTTGCAATACAACAGGTTGCTTTTGTTTTTTCAAATTTATCAAGCATTAGGCCTCTTCCATCTTGGGTCATTGATGAGTAAGGTGATCATCCCCACAAATATTGCACAGGAATTTCACTTTTCTCTTTTCATCCTTTGCCCCTTCAACATTCTTGTTATGCTTTTTGTCATTTCCACCACCACCCTTCTTTCCTTTGCCTTTATTTTTCTCTCCGGGATGCTAAGGACCCTTCAGAGTATTCGATTGCACAGTGTGTACATATGAGGATTGGGTTGTGGGGGTGGTCGATATAGAGGCTGAAACAACCACAATTTGTTGAAATGACAACTTTTGCATTTGGTTAGAAACCATATCTACAACTTTTATTTGAGAGGAACCGACAATGCCATCGACATGTGGTCCTAATTTTGGTTTCTATAAGTCAAGGGTTGACTGAGGTGCATTAGGCATAATCTCATAGATCATTCTGGACTAAGAGTAAATCAGCTCCAATTTTTATGCTCTAAATATTTTGTGTTCTTCCACGAATACACTTGAAGTTTCTACATCCTTAGAAATATAAGGAAGCAATGACTTTAGAAACCATTCGAGGAGAAAATATGGTGGAACCATGGCTTTAATAAAACTTTTTTGTCTCCTCCATTCTCGAATGTGATCTAAAATGTGTGTAGCCTTGTCTTGCACAAAATTGGCCAAAAGTTATATCCCAGTGTCATACTAGTTACAATTGGGAGTTGGAAATGGTTGAGAAAAACCATGGCAAGTTCATTTAATTGGACCACTCCAGTTCTATATACCATTTCATAGCAACCCCAATGAGGGTACTCTAGAATAATCGTAATCAGGTCGATTTGTCATTTAACGAATTGGTCGAGCACCATAAGTGAAACATGGTTATGTGGTCTTGTGGATCCTCACCACTTTTTCCTTCAAACTTCAGGATGTCTGATGGTAGTTTGGTGGGTATGGTAGGCCATCTTGGGGGCTAGGTTGGGAAATTCATCAACTTAGACAAATCTGGAAAATGGAGATTTTCTAGAAAAGGTAGCCTGGGTTGCATCATCGACTGATTAACATCTTGAAAAGAGGGCCCTGGATTGTAATTGGCACTAGGTTTCCAATAAGATTTTTTCCATGAACCAAAGATTTGGATAAAACCTTGTTGGCTTTGGTTGAATGGAGGATAACATCCACCCGTCTAATTTCTAGATGGAAAAAATAGGGTTGCCTCCTGTCGAACTCCCTTACGAAAGAACTAGCCCTTGCATGGGGTTATACTGACCGAGAAAAGGGTTTCCCCCTGATGGAATACCTTATGAAGGGAAATAACCTTGCATGGGATTCCACTAATCTTGGAAGGGTTTGCCCCCTTCCATCTCTATATATGCGGCGAAAGGATTTCTCCTGAATCCACCGTATAATGTGAAAGGAATGGAAGTGGATGGCATGCTAGCAGAAATTGTAGAAGCGCCCCAGGATCCGAAGGGGTTAGGATCAAAAGAAGGGAATTCCCCACTCCCAATGGATGGAAACTATGGAGAAATTTGACCTCCACCCCAAGAGATCACTTGGTAGGGAATTGGATAAATCCCTACACCAATGTTAGAAACATGGGATGTTGACTGGGAACCAGTCAATGCATTGAGCATGCCCATTGACGACATACCGAAAGAAAAAGAATTCATTGTTGATAGAAATGACATGGTTGTGCTCATGGAAGGAGAGAACCAACCACCAATGGAGCATTGATGTTGATCAGAGCGATTATGGTGGAATTAAAATACACTAGTTCTTATGTTAGATACACCAAGTGAAAATATCTCGTTGGTGACTATTTTCGAAGTGGGAGTTGTAGGAAATCCCTAATTAGACACTTGCGAAGTGATTTCCATAGTGGCTCAGTGAAGAGGGATACTATCAGTAAATTCCAATCTAGGAGGGGGAACTTGCACCACAGGTGATGGGAAAGTTCCAGCTAGAGGAGAGTTATAATCTGGAGCGTATTCTTCAGCTCTGATATCTTCAATGGTTACAACCTTGGGTTCTGAATAATTAATCTCTAAGGGCTCCGTAGTTGTGATATCAACTAGACCATTTAGTACAAAAGCACCAGATTGATCAAGATAATTCCTTAGAGGAGGTGGGGGTGAATTTTTTCTAAATTCCTCTTTTGGGGGAAGGCCTTGAATTCTCCTCGATCTACGAGGTGTTTGGTCAGGCACTTTGATTTTTCAACTCTCGGGCAACCACATGCACACCTACCTAGGAAATTCTACGATTGTTGATAACACCACTAGAAAAAATCATAAATGGAAACAACATACAAAAATGACCTTTCTAATATCCCAACTCAAGTGGATTAGGTCCTAAGATCGCAATAGTCACAAGGTGGGGTAAAGGCCTTCCGGATGGAGGCACGGGTTGATTAAGTCTTGTGGACTAATAGACAAAGGAATGAGAAGCAATTATCTCAACCTCCATTAACCATCCTTATCCGGTGCAATTACCTATGCTTCACAAGGCACCCTCCAACAGTAGTGAAAAGTGTGGTTCAAAATTACCTATGTACCATGAAAACCCCCGTAGTCACCTTTGATATCCCTAGGAATGGCCACTAAGGTCACCAACTCGCAGTCAACATCCATGGGGTGCAGTCAACTGTCATGATCGAATGTATGGACAGGGTAGCTAAGCTTGAAGCCTCAAAAGCACCGTCTCTCATGGAGGTATGGGTACTAATGAAACCCCCAATGTATGATCTCTCCACTATGCTCAGTTAAGTTTCAGAGGGATCTCTCCTCGAATCTCCTTTACGCAAAATCATGTTTATCTCCTATGTTAGAGGAGACTCTTGTCTATACTTATAAGACAACTAGATTTAGGTTCTCCTTAGCTCAGACTCCTACATTTTTTTATGGCCTTGGAGAAATTAAATCTTTAACCTAAACCAAGGCCCTAGCCTATAACTAGTCTGTTCACCCTACAAAATGAAAATATCTAATAAATTTTAATTAGCATTCATTTTATGGGGATTTTCATTACTCATAAGGTACATATGAAACTTATATGATTTTTTGATGGACTTAGAGAAACACTTTAAGAACATAAAGAAAAAATAAATGTGGTTTCTTCACTGAAAAATAAGAAGTGCTAACAACGCTTCAGGAAAAACAAACTCTTTTCTTTTGTATTTTTTCAAATAAAAGAAATATAAGTTTTTAAATGTATTCAAGATATTTAAACTAAATTTCATTGTATCCCTAGGATGTTTTGTAAACAATCATGCAAAATAGAGAGAAAGAACTTGACACACAAAACTTCCTTTCTTTTGAAAAAGGCTAACTTTAACCGAAATAATTAACTATCAAAAAAAGAAGGAAGTATGAATTCTTGAGTTCCATCAAACAATTCCTTTTCTTCATGAATTTAAAGGCAAAGGAAACAAGAGAAGAAAACTCACAACCAAGCTATGCTTGTTTTTTTGTTGGAAAGAAATGAACATGCAACTAACAAGGTAAATGTTATTTTTCTTTTTAAAAACGAAGGGGGAAAAGGAAAACAAGAAGAAAGGAAACAATATCTAACCACTAGAACAACAGACAATATGGAAATCAACCCAGATATACAACTAACCCTTCAACTGACCTTGACAACCCTAAAACCCAAAGACTAGCTTACATGAAAGCAAGAACTTTTTAAATAAAGTGAAAGTTTTCACAAACTTTAATCAACAATCCAAAGCATAAACCAACTCAGGAGGCTCAGTGAACACTAAAGAACCAACTTAGACCAACTAATTATGAGAAGGATACTTAAAAATTCAGGACAATTACACAGATCCATGATTGTGTAAACTTCAACTCGCAGACATCTACAGGTCATACGACAACTGCATCTCGCGGATATCCACGAATCACAAAAGGAAAAAACATGAATAAATCAATTAGAATTGAAAAATAAAAGTCAACCTATAAGGAGGGCTTGTAAAAACTTTTGGAAAACTTTTTGGATGAGGAAAGCTCTGATAATAAAGCCCCAAAACAACAAAAACTGCAAAAACCTAAGACAACCAAAGAAACCTTAAGATTGACCCAAACTAGGTGAATCCCTAGTATGGTCGCCCATTCTGTTATGGGATTTTTCCCTTGTGATTTTGGCTCATTTCACAACAAATATTGACCAAGTAAAAGACATAACCCTAACCCACACACAATACTTGTAATGAAATAACAACTTTTTGAGAGAGGGATGAAAGTTTCACACCTTGTGTCCTTATGTTCGATGTCATTACCCTCTGATCCGTATTTTATGAGTAGAATGAAATGAATACAGATTATTAAAATATTCTTAACAGAGAATAACAGAGATACAATAAAATTTGTTTTCTATTGAATAAGGAAATAAGCTGAAACTGTAAAATGCAGCGGAAAACAAGCTTGATGGAACGATGGCGGCTTATCTCTGAGAAGAGATGTGACGACTGTGCTCATTCGCAAGAAGATGATTAAAATGAGGTTCTGGAGGAATTTTTACAATAAACAGGAATTTCAAAACCCTAGACATCCAAAAAACCTAACTCTAGGAGATGAAGTGCCAAAATTCATGTGGGCCCCGTTTGGGTAAGTTAGTACATCAACTTCTTGGGGTCATAACTTTTGCATACGATCTTCATTTTAGGCGCACGATAACCTGTTGGAAATGTATCATTGAGGAGATTCATTTTGGGGGCTCAATCAAAGCCTTCAGATATCATTGAGAAGCTCGGTCGCAAAAAACCTTCATTTAATCCCTCAAAATGGCCCCAAAAGTTAAAAACTGCTAAAAATAGTAAATTGCCAAAATTGCCAGAAAATAGTTTTGAGCGAGTTGGAAAAGGTGTGTGGCCACCGATATTCACCTGGATTAATCCTCCATCCTTAGGAAGAAATGGTCTCCATTTCGTTGAGTTCCCCCATCAAATGAAGAAATTCCTGTTGAATTTGGCCCCGGGTGAGCCACTTTCCTTGGTGCAAGAGTTGCCCTGCTTTGACGACTCGATAAAGCTGGATCCTTTGTTGTCAAGTGCCCTGGATCTGGGTGTCCACAATATTATCACTGGATTCTTGTTGCATGCATTTAGGTTTGAGATCTTTTGGTGTCAACTGCTCTTCTATCTCTGAGGTGTTCAATAATGGTGGGAAATATGGCCGAAGGAGAGCCACGTTGAAGACTAGGTGCAGGCCAAGGAAAGGGGCAATGTTGAGCTCAAAAGAATTGTCACCCACAGCTTTAGTGATGGTGTATGTCCCATAACAGAATGGGAGAAGATTCCAATGGGGCCTTGTAAGGAGTTCTTTCTACAAGTGCAACCAAACTTTGTCTCCCACCTGAAACTTATGTGGAACCCGATGTTGATCATGGCATTGCTTGTACTTGGCATTAGAATTCTATAGAATATCCTGAACCTGTTGGCAGATGTGTTGGATCTTCTCAATGAAGAGGTTGGCTTTTTGAGCTTTTGGTGGAGTAGGGGACGAGCCGGTTGAGGTGGTCACCAGGGGTAGTGCAACATCCATGGGGCCCAATGGTTGGAATCCCAACCCCACCCCAAAGGGGTTGTGGCTAGTTGAACTATGAAGGGATCATTTGTAGCTATGTTGGACATAGGGAAGAATCTCATCCCATGTTCAAGGGTGTTTTTAATTGTACATACGCATGATATGTATGATCATCTGATTAACAAGCTCAGTTTGGCCATCTGTCTGGAGGTGGAAGGTAGTGTATTTGGTGAGATTGGTATCCAGCAGTGACCAGAGGCTTGACCAAAATGTGTTGAGGAACCGACTATCACAGTTTGAGATAATGGTTTGTGGGATCCCAAAATGTACCCATACTTGTTCAAATAAGAGATTGGTAGTGGATTTTTCTGTGATTTTCTTTTTGCAGGTGGCTAGAATCGTCATCTTGGAAAAACGATCAACAACCACAAAAACATAGTCATTTCTCCTCTTGGTGGACGAGAGGCCTGACATGTAGTCCATTGAGATGGATTCCCACTGCCTGTTGGGAGTAGGCATAGGGGTGTACAGGCCCTGTTTCTTAGTGGTCAGTTTGGAAATAACATAGGCGGTGCAGGATATGATATACGTGCCAACATCTTGTCGAAGTTTCGGCCAATAGAAATGTTTTTGTAGCACTTCCACTATCATTTTGAAACCAAAGTTTCCTTCCACCCAAATTTAGTGAGCTTCCCAAATAAGATTTGTGTGCTTGCTTGATGGAACACAAATATGTTTCAAATGGCACAACAACCCATCTTGAAGATGGAAATTAGCAACCACTGAGTTGGCGCCCAACATTTGATAGGTGGTGGAGAATTCAGAGTCTATCTCGTAGAGGTGGGGCCATTCAGAGGTCTCATGGCCACAAGAGCCTAGCACCATGGTGACTATCACGATTGGAGGTCGGCTAAGGAAATCAACAAATCAGTTGGTACTTCCTGTTTTACACTTGATGTTGAGGTGGAACTTTTGTAAGTATGTGGACCACTTATGATGGCGGTCATTCTACAATTTTCCTTAGGTCTGCATGAACTATAGTGGCTTGTGATCAGTGTGGATGACTGTCTCCTTCCCAATAATGTAATGTCTCCACTGGCGATAGGATTTCACAATGGAGTACATTTCTCTTTTGTAAGTAGGGTACTTACAGACAACATATGATAGTGTCTCACTATGATATGCCACGGGGTGGTTGTGTTGAGTGAGAATGATGCCCACAACATAGTTTGAAGCATTTGTCTCGATCTCAAAGGGATGTTGTAGGTGTGGTAATGAAATTACTAGGGATGAGCACAAACACTTCTTCAAGCCATTGAAGGCTTGTTATTGGGATAGGCCCCACACAAAGTTTTCCTTACTGCCACCCCTAGTTTCTCGGTTGAGGGCCCATGTGATATGAGAGAATCCCAACATGAACCTGCGGTAGAAATTGGAAAGACCCAAGAAGCTCTAAAGTTCAAGGAGTGTGGTTGGGGCTGGACAGTCACGGATGAACTGGATCTTGGCTACATCCACATGCACACCATGTCAATCAATGATGTAGCCTAAGTAATGGACCCTATCCATGCTGAAGGAGCATTTTTTCAAGTTTACATATAGTTTGTGCTACTGCAGGGTGTGCAGAACCTGCTGAATATGTTGCAAGTGTTCCACCCAAGTCTTGTTGTAGATGAGGATGTTATCCATATACACCACTACAAAAGTATTGGTGAAAGGTCGTAGGATATTGTCCATCGTCCTCATAAAAAAAAATTCACCATTTTTCAAACCAAAGGGCATGACCAACCATTCAAAAAGACCTTCTTTTGACTTAAAGGTGGTCTTCCATACATCTGTATTCTCTATTGGAACCTGGTGGTAGCCAGACTTCATATCAATATTGTTGAAGTATTTGTCCCCCATGAGATGATCAAGGAGGTTGTTGATTCGGGGAATCGGGTACCGGTTTCGTACTGTGATTTTATTCAGGGACCGATAATCAATGCAAAGTCATCAGGCCCCGTATTGCTTCTGCACCAGAACAATTGGGCTCCCACAAGGTGATGAGCTAGGACATATGTGCCCCTTGTGGAGCAGTTCTTGGATCTGCCTCTTAATATACTTGTTTTCTAACAAAGAGCGGTGGTAGACTATCCCATTGGGTAGCAGTGCGCCTGGGGTCAGATCGATGGGATGCTTGACCTGGTAGTGCAGAGGTACCCTGGTAGGAGAGGAGAAGATATATGAGTATTCTTCCATGACCTTATCCACTTGCTTTTTTTGTGTGGAGAGATCGGTTGCGGAGGCCCTTTATGTGGTTGCGATCTTTCTTGAAGAAGACAAATTTATTGGTCTGAGAGATGACCTTCCCGCATTGCTTGGCAAAGATCAAGGAAATAGCACTATGAGGGTATGCCTCGAGTATCCTGTATAATTTACTATTCAAAGTAATAATACCACTACGAGGCCTAGACTCATATACAACATGACATTTCCATAAATAAGGTTTTCCCAAAATAAAATTACAAACTCTGAGAGGAGAAACATCACACAATACCTTGTCTTTGAAGGGCTTGATGTTGTATGACACTCGACACTATTGGCTGACACGAAGATCACTTCCTTGGTGGAGCCATTCAATGGTGTAGGGTTGTGGGTGCAACGTTGTTGGCAAGGCCAGCCACTTGTAGACCTCTGCTAAGATGAGCTTCTTCTACCTACTTCTATCAACGATGAAGTCCAGTAGGGTGAATTTTACCCACATCTGTGAATGGAAGAGACAATCACCTTCTTCTATCTTGTTTGGTTCACCAGGATGGAGCTTGGTGGTAGTAATGGTGGCATTGGTTTCTGCGTCAATGATCTATATTCCCCTTTTTGGATCTGACTTGGAGTTAGAACCTGCATCTGATTCAGAAGATTTCACTTCGGCCACCAGCGACTTCTTTGAGCGACAGTCAAGAGTGTTATGCCAAGGGCTCTTATGGAAGTCGCAACACTTGCCAATATCTTTCTTTGTGTTTCCAGTGTCCTTATTTGCTTGTGTCTTGGACAGGTTGTCCTGATACTATCCATATTTTCTCTATCCTTTTTTATGTGGGTTGGGGCCACCCCTTCCTGGATTTTGTTGTGAGGGGTTCCCAGGCCCAAATTGTCGCATCTTTTGTTTGAGCTTCTGCTCGATTTTTATGGCATATCGATAGGCTATGCCCAAGGACAAGATGTCCAGAAATTCCATTTCGGTCTGGATGTATCTATGTAGAGCACTGTGATACTTGAGCACCATATGTCACTCTGAATCTTTGATACCCATATTAGTGCGCAAGTTATGGAAGATATTTGTTAACTCTGGAACTGCTTGGTCTCTTTCTTGTCACAGTGTGGTCCATTTGGTATACAAGTCTTCATAATTTCCGAAAGAGTAGTATTTTTCCTTAATAGCATCCCTGAAGGATTCCCATGTGGCCGCAAATGTAAATAATGAGGGTTCCTTTGTTTCCTTTTGTTCACAGAAAGTTTCCCACCAATCTTTGACATGGGGAATGACTTTGAGGAGTGAAAAAGTAACCTTTTCTCTATTTGAAAAGTTAAGGAAAGAAAAATACCTTTCTAGTAGATTCAACCACTTGTCTTCAACATCTGCGTCCATATGACCTTTAAATATAGGAATATCTAAGTTGATTTTTACCTTGAAGGGGATGACGCCTCCACTTGAGGAAGATGTGTCGCCTGTTGGTAGCCGTCAAAGGATTTGCATGGAACTATCTATCATATCATTCCTCTGTTGTGTGAGGGATTCTTCAAGAAACATTTTGAAAGGATATCTTGTCCTGTCATCTTTATTTTCTCCTTCCATGAGAGGTCTCTTGGGTGTGCGATAGCTTTTGTCCTCAAGAGAAACAAGCTCGAGACCCAATTCTTTGTACCCTGACCTCATTGGGGACATGCATTAAGACAACAAGGAGAAGACCACTCTGATACCACTAATCCATATTTTATGAGAAGAATGAAATGAATACAGATTATTAAAATATTCTTAACACAGAATAACAGAGATACAGTAAAACTGGTTTTCTATTCAATAAGGAAATAAGATGAAACTGTAAAATGCAGCAGAAAACAAGCTTGTTGGAATGGTGGCAACTTATCTCTGAGAAGAGATGTGACGACTGCTATAATTTGCAAGAAGATGATTATAATGAGGCTCTGAAGGAATTTTTACAATAAACAGGAATGTCAAAAACCTAACCCTAGGAGATGAAGCGCCAAAAGTCATGTGGGCCCCGTTTGGGTAAGTTAGTACATCAACTTCCCGGGGTCGTAACTTTTGCATACGATCTCTGTTTTAGGTGCAAGATATCCCATTGGAAAGGTATCATTGAGGAGATTCATTTTGGGGGCTCAATAAGAGCCTTCAACTATAATTGAGCAGCTCGATCCAGAAAAACATTCATTTAGGCCCTCAAAATGGCCACGAAAGTTAAAAACTACTAAAAATAGTAAATTGCTAAAATTTACAGAAAACTATTTTGAGTGAGTTGTAAAAGGTGGGTGGCCACCAATATCCACCTAGATAACCCTCTCTCAAACCTGGAACTGCTCTTGAATCCTTCTTGATTTAGCATGCAATATAATATCAAGAAAGTGTTGCAACAAGGTAGTTATAGCATAAAATAATACAAGTAACTAATACATAGATTCAAATATGAAAAGTAACTGGACGTACATAAACAAATTGAATCAATACTACACAAGTATGGGGAAAAGAGAACTATTTATTAGCAACGATAAAAAAGGTGGTTACAACCTAACTCCAACCGCTGACACTGCCTCGAAGCCAACCTCTCACGTTCCTCCAAAAGGTCCTTCAAGCATCAATCAACAATATTACCCTTCCTTGGATGACCCAATAAGGATAGGAACACACCTTATGGTCATGTAATGAAAATTAAGGAATGTTGGAACAAGGGTTCTAGGTCAAGGGGATACTACTCACAGGATGAAGTGGAATAAGGAGACTTACAATTTCTTCAGCATAAATTTGCACCTAGGTTTCCCTCCTCATCCATGCCCCCTTTTATAACCCTATATTTCATAGTATCACTCAATGATTGAAATTTCTTCCTGCAATCATTTTACATCGTGGATAATATTTCATTCTGCAAATGATTTCCAAAAAGAAAAAAGAAAAAGAAAAAGATAAAAATAGAAAAAATGAAAAGAGGGTATGAAAGAAAGAAAGAAAGAAAAGAAAAGAAGAGAAAATAAAAAATAGAAAAAGAGAAAAAACAAGAAAACCCCTTCAAAATAAAATTAGTTTGAATCATATTGTCTAATCATGATCAAATTTTTTAAATTTGGGTTTGACAAGTTAGAGAATAAGTTTGGTCAAACTATTTAATATTGGCCAAAATAGTTAGGTTAGAGTAATAATTAATCCAAGGGTCCAAGATGTATTAATTTGTTAGATGCCTAGATTAGGAGATAGCTTAGGTAGTTTTTTCTCAAGAAAATTGAAAGGGGATTTCAAAATATACCCCTAGTTGATTAATTTTGGTTATTTTAGCTTAGGAAAATAAATTTATAGTCTAACGTAGAAAAATAAAATCTTGGCGCTTCATGGCGCATACTTTTTATCCTAAGTTTGCAAGAGGAAAATGCATTTTTTCTTTTAGTGCCTAACTCCCGCACAAGACTCCATCGGTGACATCCATATCTTTCTAGATTGATGGTCCTCAT
>JZKD02S2020963.1:486085-503128 GCA_000966675.3 Picea glauca
CTGAGATATACATGATCTCCTGCTTTGAACTCTCTTGGAGTTCTCTTTTGGTCGGCATAACTTTTCTGTCAGTTCTGAGCGACCTTCAGGTTTTGTTTTATCTGAGTCACCTGCTATTCCATTTCTTTCAACATGTTGGTCCAAAAGAAATCCTATTTATGGGATTACTCCAGCTAACTGGAGTGTTACACAGTCTACCATAGAGGACTTCGAAGGGACTCATCTTTAAGGATGCTTGGTAGCTGTTGTTGTAAGAGAATTCTACCAGTGGTAGGTAGTCTTCCCACTTCCTGGGTTTGTGCATTACATGCATTCTTATCATGTCTTAAAGTATTTGGTTCACTCTTTCTGTTTGTCCGTCGGTTTGAGGGTGATAGGCAGTGCTAAACAACAATTTGGTTTCTAAGCCAACCATCAGTGATTTCCAAAAGTTAGAAGTAAATTTCGTGTCTCTGTAGGACATGATCTCTTTCGACATACCATGCAGTCTGAATATCTCCTTCATGAATACCTGGGCGATATCAATTGATTTGCAAGTGGATTTGACAGGGATGAAATGGGCATAATTTCTCAATTTGTCCACCACTACCATAATGGCATCGTTCTGTTTGGTCGATGTTGGAAATCCAGTGATGAAATCCATGGAGATGGTTTCCCATTTCCATTTTGGGATTGGTAGAGGTTGTAATAATCCTACTGGGTGTCGGTGTTCTTCTTTAACTTGTTGGCACTCTATGCATTTGGCCAAGTACTCGGCTATGTATTTCTTCATTCCAGGCCAAACGAATTGTCTCCTAGTGGCCGTGATCATCTTCTGGTATCCTAGATGACCAGAATAGGGCCTTTTATGTAGTTCATCTAGTATGAACCTCTTCAAGTCTTCACAATCTGGGATATAAAATCTACTTTTGTAAGTGAGTAGACCTCCTTCAGTCATCTGGTAGCCTTCATATTTTTCTCCGGCAGGTCCTTGTTGTAGGTACATGGTTAGGGTCTGGATGAAGGGATCTATTTCTTGTGCATTTCTGATTCTTTCCTTGACATCTGTCTCGTAGGTGCTCACCGCTGCCAGGTGAATTGTTTTCATACTTCTGCTAAGGGCATCGACCACCCTATTTTCCTTTCCTTTAATGTGTTTGATTTCAAAATCAAACTCGCTAAGGAGGGCCATCCACCTAGCTTGGCTAGAATTGATCTTTGGTTGATCAAACAGGTATCACAATCCATAGTGATCTATCATAAGTACAAACTTTCTTCCCAGGAGGTAATGCCTCCACATTTTCAAGGCATGCACTATGGCAGCCAGCTCTAGATCATGGGTCACATAGTTGACTTCATGCTTATTCAATTTTCGAGATTCATAGAAGATAACACTTCCTTCCTGCATAAGGACTCCTTCGAGCCCTTCCTTACAGGCATCTGTGCACACAAGGAAGTCAGCTTCTGGATTGGCAATCTTCAGCACGGGTGCATGGGTCAGTAGATGTTTCAGGGTTTGAAATCTTTCTTTACATTTCTGTGTCCACAGGAATTTTGTCCCCTTCTTCTGGAGGGCAGTGATTGGACAACCAATCTTGGAGAATCCTTTTATAAATCTCCTATAGTATCCTGCTAATCCCATAAAGGATCTGATGTCCGAAACATCCTTTCGGGTAGGCCACTCCATGATATACCTAATTTTGTCAGGGTCTACTGCTACTCCTTCTGCGGAGAGAACATGGCCTAAGTAATGTATTTTCTTCTGGAAGAATTCACATTTGCTGAATTTAGCATAGAGCTGATGTTCTCTTAGCACTTGCAGCACAAGTCTAAGATGCTCTTCATGCTCTTTTCTGTTCTTGGAGTAAATTAATATATCATCAATCAAAACAAGCACAAATTTGTCTAGGAATTTATTGAGTACATTGTTCATCAAGCACATAAAATTGGCAGGGGCATTGGTCAACCCAAATGGCACCACCACAAACTCATAGTGACCATACCTCCTTCGGAAGGCAGTTTTATGGATGTCTTCACCCTTGATTCAGACTTGATGGTATCCCGACCTCAAATCAATCTTTGAGAAAATAGACACACACCCCAATTGATCGAACAGGTCATCGATCCTGGGCAAGGGGTACTTGTTATTTATGGTTACCTTATTGAGTTGCCTATAATCTATACACAGTTTAAGGGTATTGTCCTTCTTTTTCACGAACAAGATTGGTGCTCCCCATGGAGACATGCTAGGCTGAATATAGCCCTTATCCATCATTTATTTTAATTGCAACTTGAGTTCAACTAACTCGGGTGTGCTAATCTGGTAGGGTGTCCTAGACACCGACACCACTCCCGGTGCAAGTTCTATCGAGAAGTCTATGTCCCTTCTCGGAGGTAAACCCGGTACCTCTTTCGGAAACACATCTCTGTATTCTCTCAGGATAGGGTGATCGTCAAGGCTTGGTTTGTCACCTTCAATTGTTTTCAACACTTGTATTGCATATAGGGGACATCCCTTTCGGCAATAATTTCTCATTTGCAGAGCTAATATTTGTCTCACCGAGACATGTTTTTGGATCCCTTGAAGGGTTATCTTTTTCCCATCTTTACTTACACATTCTAAGGTTTTTTGGTAACAGTCCAATCTGGCATTATGGGCAGCTAGCCAGTCCATACCAATCAGAAAATCATATGATCCCAAGGGTAATAAGTTAAGGGTTGTTTGGGTGGGGAATTTACCCAACATCAATTGGTAGGCTGGTATACCCTCTGCTACCCTTCTTTTGGTGCCAGTGGCTAACTGTACCAACCATGGATTGGTATGTTTTTGTGGCTGTAGTTTACACTTATCAATAACTTTAGGGGATATATAACTCAAATTTGAACCAAGGTCAATTAAAACAGACACTAGATGGTTGGAAATCATACCTTCTATTTCCACTACTGAAGCTTGGTGGTCGGCTTGGTTAGTCTTTTTGTCGAAATATTTTTCTGACAGATAATTCTTTCGGAAGTATTTCTCAAACCGTTCCCAAGACAGGTCCTCTTCACGAACCCCTTTCACATTCTTAAGGTCTTCCCACCAAACGGAAGCCTTTCCATTCAAGTTGAAGGTGGCCACTCGGGCCTTCATATTTTCTGAAAAATCATGGACTCTGAAATACTTCTTTAGTCCAAGAAGCCAGACCTCTGCTTCCTCTCCCTTCTTTATTTCACCGTCGAAGGACGGTGGTTTGGCTTTTCTGAATTCTTCAAATTTTCAACCTTTGGAAGGATTTTGCTTCTTCTGTTTCTTTTGGGGATAGGAACTGGTTCTGCTGCTAGAAGAGCCCTCTGAATCACTAGCTTCCTTCTCAAAGGAATCATCCGACGCTTGTCCTTTACCTCTGGGGTGGACCTTTTTCGAGGTGCTCCTCTTAGTGTGACCACTGATATGACCATGTTTATGAGTTTCAAGTTCATGCTGCATTTTTCTTTGTAGATCGGATAAACTCTGCTGTAAAAATGCGTTAATTTCTATTTGTTTTTCTTGTTCTTTCATCATCCTTTCATTGTCGGCCTTACAGCTTTGTAATTCGACCATGAGGCTCCTCACAGTCTCGGCTAGATCTGGAGGGGTCCCTACTGCCCTCCTTTCTTCGGACTCTTCGTCTCTATTGTGGGAGCCTTCTCCCACTTCATGGTGAGTCACCATACCATTCGTTGATAATTTCCCGCAGTTGATCTTCCTCTTGTGTGCAAAAGGAAAACCACTGGTTGTTAGTTGATATTTATATTTATTTATAACCAGTACATAATTCATATTTTCACATGTACACACAGAGTAGGGATTTTTTTTTTTCATTCTCAACTTCATCTTTTAATTAGGGTGGTTAAGACAGGGGGGTTACTCTTTTTAAGAGTGTTTCGAATGGATATTTTGCGCAACTCGTTCATGATCCCAAGAAGGCCAAGTGTTGTAACCATGCTTTGATACCAATTTGTAACACACTTGTTGCGGTGTAATAAATTTTTCGCCTTTTCTCGAGGGACAGAATCCTCAAAAACCAACGGAGCTTATCACAGGCTACAGACGCCACCTCTGCCTCGACAGAGTCTTTGCGCGACCTCTCGGTCTTAAGGATCGTTCAGTTTCTTTTATTAGACGAAGCGGCCCCTTTTGATTCCCAGCTGGAATCTTCTTCCCATCGATCCACAGGTCCTTTCAGAAACTCCCCTATGCGAACAGAACTAGGCACAAGATCCACCCTCTCTAAGCGACCACAGCACTATGACCAAGGCCTATTCCCGAAGGCACTTTTCGCAACTCACAATCTTGCGAGTTCGCGAGTCAAAACCCCTGACTCTTCCTTCCCAAATTCATTATATCTGAAATCCCGTAATGGGTATAGCTCCCTTCTGTTAGTGCCCTCTGTGTATGACCAATGGTTAGGCTAAGCGCTAACTCCCATCGCGACTTTGCAAGTCGAAAGGTTGAGCACTCATGATCTTATCCCGTGAATCCCCAAGATGCGAGAAGTCAATGGAGTGCTAACTCCTTTCTCCAGGCGACGCGTGCCCGCATGTCAATCATACATGCCTCACTTTGTGGTTCTGCCACGTGTTCCTTCATGCCTGGCGTTCGACACTTCACGAATTCTGATGTCGAGAAGAGGTCCTCTCAACCTCCGAACCTCCGAATGCACGATACGCGTGATGAGGCTCTGATCCAACGGTCCTCTCGTGACCTGGATCCAACGGTGATCATTGCTCCTCGCGATTTGACCACTCGCGACTTGGAGCACCCAACTCCTGGGCTCTCACCTTGTGAACCTCTGAGTTCATGAGATCCTTCGATCTCTACCATCTGTCCTCCTCAAATAGATGGTTTTGATCTTCTCGTGATTTCGCCACTCGCGAAGTCAAGAGACTTCCTCCTCTGACTCTCGATGTCCAAATCCTCGATAGAGAGGATCTCGTGACACATGTCCTCCTTCCAATGGACAACTCAGATTCTTCTGCGACTTCACAACTTGCAAAGTCTAGACGCTCACCTCTGTGATTCCTGATGCCCGAGTCTCTGAGGCAGATAATCTCACGACACGCGTCCTTCCGTAGACGGACGGCTTCGATCCTTTCGCAAATTCAGAACTTCCGATGTCGAGTGTCCAGACCTTTTCCCTCAGGACCCCCGAACTCCTGAATGCCAAAATCCTGATACCAACTCCTCTTTCAGGACTTTCACCTTTGTTCACAAGGGCTTAACCCTCATGCATCTCCTGACAGATCTAATGGCTGTCGGGTTTTCTAACTAAGATCTGATGGTTCAGATCTGTCCTGAGTTGTGCACTCTCCCACTGCTCAGATCTATTTCAGTACTTCCATTGTGAAGTTTCCCGACCTCTCATCATTAGGACTTCCGAAATCCCGAAGTCCTAAATCCCGATACCAACTCCTCTTTCAAGACTTTCGCCTCTATTCACGAGGGCTTAACCCTCATGCATCTTTTGATAGATCCAATGAATGTCGGGTTTTCTAACTAATATCTAATGGTTCAGATCTATCCCACGTTGTTTTCTCTCCCACTGCTCCCTGGACGTGGAAAAACCAATGGTCTAGATACTCCCACGGACCTTAGGGATATACGGTCCCAATTTCTTCACTACTCACGAAGATAAAGGAAAAAGGGGTTAAGGCATTTAAGACCATCATCTCTTCCTCCAATCTAACGGTTGTGAATGATCGTAGATCTTCCGACGGGATCTCATCTGTCAATCGATTCTTATCCACACACTCCCATTTCAGGATTTCGCAGGTCGCGGTTTCGGGACTCGCGAGTGCAAGAAAACTCGCACCTAGATACTCCGGGTGTCGAAACACTGAAATGTTGAGGTCTATGAGGACCGTTCTCCCTCGTACAAGGTTTTGAGACTTAACCTCTAACATCCTTCTTCAGGTCCTCAGGTAATTTACACCAGGTTTTGAGGACCAAACTGGAAGGTCTTCTCTAAGGTAAGGGAGTGGTCTCAAAAGGATGCCTTCGGGAGGAAATCTATTCAAGGCATCAGGTAGGAAAAACACCGGAACAATATCCAAAGAGCAGACTTGAAGTCTGACTTAGATCGGTAAGCATATAAATACCCATTCGTAAAACATAAGCCATATGTGGTCTTTCCATTATAAGCATGCAACCACCATTTCTGGTCAAAACACCACACAGACAATCTTATGCTCAAACCATTCATAAATTGCACAGACTATGAACATATATATCAACATATAAACTTCAAGATACAAGATATAAAACACTTATCAGAAATAACACCAGGTGTGATTGCAACTGCTTAGAGGGGTGCTCGTTTCCACCCAACCGTAGGCTCAACGACTCCCAACGGATTTACCACTAGCCACCCCCGGGTTGAGACCACGATGCTGCAAGACTACGTCTTTGTTTGTCAATGACCGAGAATGAAGGTTACTCCCCTTCTTCTCCGCTATCACTCACTCTGTATTTTTCCAGAGTTCTCCTTGTTCCTTCCCTCGCGTCTGCCCTTGATTGCCCACACTTCCTGCCTTTTATCTGTTCGGCGAGGTTGCGTGTGGCACGATTTTCCTCGCAGTGGTTAGGTATGAGGACTCTACAGATGGGCGGTTCACCCCCATCCCTCATTACTCATGAGGAGCCCTTTACCTACCAATCCTGACGATTCATTTAATTCATGGCCAGCGAGCCACTCTTGGTTCTCCGGGCTAGTGAAGTCCAAATACGTTATTGGTTTCGGTGGAAGTTAACACCACCATTCTAGGTGCCTTCCATCACCTTTCTCCAGCCATCATGGTCTCTTTTTTAGCATATCCCCTCTCATCAGTCTTGCAATATATATTCATAATATTATTCACATTCATCGACCTTTTTCACAAGGTCCATTCACATCACACATTCACATTTTTGGGTTTGCCACAGTTCTTGGCCAGTATAGTTATTTTTACAAACTGGGGGAAACAGGGTGTTACACCACTTCAAATAATAACACACCCCAAAATAAAGTAGAGAAGAGATCAAGGATGAAATTTTCTCCTTCAGTCACAGAGGTATCACCTGAGGATTTCCAGGTTTACAAAAAGAGGGGCAAAACTAGTCATACAACAAATTTTCTCAAGGAGGGAGAAATGCAGTCCACCATAGTCTTGGAGGGACCACACTCTTCAAATCATTCAGACAGTTTGTTTACAGGTTCTCCATCATCACCAACATATCAAAGGAACCGAGACACTACTCTAACAACTGAATAAGCTCATGGAAAAAAAGAGTCAAACATTTTTTACCAATATAAACAAATCAAGGAAAGGAATGAGCTCCTCAACATAAACACCTACTCTCAATTCTAGAAGTAGATCTCCATTGCTCAACATAGACTGTTGTCATCTTTTGACATAGAAAGAGGAAGAATTCAAATGGCATTCTTGCAAGCACAAGTTCCCCATCCAAGAACAGTTGTAGACTACAAAAAGACTGCTTTTGAATTTGATGTAAAAGATGCCCATCCAGTGGACCACATGGATATGCATAGGAAGACAGGAGAAATGGTATTCTCAACTTTGAAAAATACCTCAATGACTGCTTCTAAGTTACAGGTATCCCTAAACAATATCTAGTCCCAATTAAAGCTAGAGAAGATCTCTTCTTTGGCCAAGGATAACAAAATAAAATCATTATAAGAATTGGTTCTTAAGATTGGGTATGATCCAACAAATGTCAAGGAAACGGAGCAGTTGTTAAAGAAGAAGAATGTTGATATAGAATCTCTTCTAAATCAGATGAAGCTTCTAGCTACAGAAGATTCACAAACCAAAGAAGTGGTTGATAATGAAAGCCACAAAAAAGAGATGTTAAAGTTAATCATGGAACAAAATGCACAAATAAGGGAAATGGAAGAAGAAATGGATATACTGATAAAATAAAAGGAGAAAAATGTGCAACTGGCCATGATCCCACTGGAGGCATTTCCTCTAACAGGGATTGGAACAGCAGAGGGGTCCAAATCAACATAAATTCCATCAACAATCCCATCAATAATCCCAGTACAAGTTTTAGATCCATCTGACAAACTTGTAAAATCCATGGAAGATATGTCCATACAAGGGGAAGAAAACAAAAAATTACAAGAAGAGGTAAAGACATTGCAGGAATTGAAATCAATGTTCCAAGCCAATCATCAGGCAGAGATGCATAAATCTCAAAGGCTTATTCAACAGTTACAACAATTAGGGAAAGAGAATGCCATGGAAAATACCTTAGCCCAAGCTAAGGAAACATTTGGATAGATATCAACAAATCAATGTTAGAAATTTGGCCCTCAATACAGATCATTTTTTAGCAACATGAATTAGTACAAAAATCCAGGGGAGCAATTGAAATCATCAAGTAAGAATTAGGAGAAAGACCCACAGAGGCCACTAAACTTATCAAATTTATAAACTCCAAAAATAAAGAGGATTTAGAAGCACTAGAGATTGAGGACATGACTGAAATAGTCCTTGAGATCAAGAAGTTTCTGACCAATAAAGGCTTAATGTTGCAGTTGGAAGAAAAATCTCAAGTGATGGACATAGGTGTGCAAAGGTTCTTCAGTAAGTTTGAGGTGCTACACAAGAAATGGCTTCCTGTATAGTTAGTACTGAATGACAAATTGATCACTCTGTCTGATTACAAACAGAAAGTAAGCACAATGGCAAAGGACAGTTCAAAGTTTGTAGGGATACAAGGAAGCATCACTGGTAAATATTTCCTGGAGACACTACAATTAGACTTAATCATTCAACATGAAATCAATCATATCTTCATCACTAAGCCTACCTTTTCCAAATACATAGAGATGGATGAAATATACAGGAAATTAATCAATCTTTTTGTCCCAAGTAAAAAGAGGTGGGAGGAGCTATGCAGATTACTTGAGTAGAGACAATTTTGGTGTTCTAGTCAGCATGGAGCAGCAACTAGCCAAAGTAAAAGAGATGAGTCATCAACCACTTCCACCAAATCAACACCAGAGATCCAAGCAAATATGCAAAATCCCTACATTTTGTATTTAGAGATCTAGTTAGTTAGATATTCCTCCATAATATCCTGATCATTTATGATAGGATCTGTTGTAAATAGTTGTATAAATACTTCTCTCTTCGAAGTATTATGGGTTTATTTTTTCATGAAAAATCTATTGTGTAAATTTTAAAGGATCGACCAATAATAATATAGGCTTATTCATAGGATTCTTGTGCTAGATTGTTGGTGATGTGTTTTCTCTCTTTGTCAAATGTTTTTCCATTCTCTGTAATCACTGCATGTGTTACCAATTCCAATCATTAAAATAAATTTAAAGAACATAATTTATTTCATTATACTCCATCTCTAGTTTTTTAATGATCTCCATGTTGTTCATCTGAAACTAAGTAAAGGAATTCTTAACTATTCTTCTACTTAGTGGATTTTCCCCTCTTTTCCTCTTATTCATTTCATTTGATTTAAATAGATCCAACAATTTTACTACCTTTCCCTGTGGATAAAACCTGATAAAAGATGAAACATATCCTTATCCTTAAGTACAGACCCCATAACCCAATGGAAAACTAATAATTCTTTCAGCCATATATTTCAAACAAACAAACAAATTTCGAATTGTCATAACTAGCCTAAAATTTTAAAACTCAAACAAATCTAAATCCTATAGAGAGATCCCTCTCTGAAGCTGACAGGGCTAGATCCTAGCTTCCAAAGTGGTTTGGTATTTACCTCTATATTTTCTTCTACAACCTCTGGAAATTACAGAGTGCTAACATACTGGCAACCATACTGGGGAAGAACAAATTTTCCAACTTTATGAATTATCTTCCCTAAGTAAGAAAACTTTAATTCTGGACAGTCAAAGATATACAATCTTAAGAGATAAATGTTCAAAGGTTGTAAAAATTTGTAAATAATTGATTAGGTTTTTAAATTTTAATTTCTTGCTCCAAAAAGAATTCACACCAGATCTCATCCTGACCCAGAACCTGTAAAAGTATTAGATAACCCTGGAAATTGATTATAAAAAAAAGTTGAGCAGAAAGTCAAGGGAGTAATCATCCTCCTCCTAGGGAAACCTCTCTTCCAGAGAATTTTGTCTCAATCCAAGATATCTAGTTTGATCTACCATTTGAGCATAGCCTATTCATAACCAAATCTGATATATTTGTAGATGAAATAGTTTTAGATCAATCTATCCTCCAACCTAATACACCTAAAAGACACTGTCCTGGATCAGATCTTGATCAACAAATCCTTCAAAATTTTGAGAAGTTACAAGATCTAGCATCAGAATTTGATCAAGCTTTTCATAAAGCCTGCATTCAACAATATGTTGATATTTTTGCCTTGACCATCTCTACATCATATATCAATCCTCAATTAGTTCATCCTATATCTTCCAACCCTACTTCTTCGATATCTTCCACTACTTATCCAATAAATTCACAGGTTGTGATCCATCCTGTCACAAGAGTTCCTACACCCGCACCTTCCACAATCTCATCTGCTATCCATCCTCCTCGACCAATCATGGCAACAAGATATGATCTCCTCATTTTGGTTTCTCCCTTACACAGTATGCCCCAGGATTATCAAACTAGGATCCCTCATTTTGATGGAACTGGAAATATGACTGCACAACAACATGTTGACAATATGAATGACTTCTTTGACCTAGAAGAAGTTGACGAGGAAGATGTCAAAATGAGATTGTTTGTCCAAAGATTAAATGGAGAAGCTAGGAAATGGTTCAAAGCCTTACTAGCTTCTAGTCTGAATGAAATTACTTCCTTTCACCAATCATTCCTCAATAGATGGGATGTTAATAAAAATCCTCTTCAAATCTTATCTGAATATGAAATTATTAAAAGAAACCAAGGGGGAAGTGTACAAGATTATTGTAGTAGATTTAACAATATTTATAATGCAATTCCAACAAACATTAAACCTCCTCAAGGTTTAGCTTTGATCAAAATTCCCTAATGGTTTTGATGTTGACATGTCTTATCAATTGAGATAAAGAAACCCTGCAACTTTGGAATAAATGCAAATATGTGTTGTGAGTGTAGAGGAAAATTTGTTAGCTAATAGAGCTAGACAAAAAACATAGATGAGAGTAACTATCAAATAAGAACCATCTACCTCTTCTGTTGATGCTAAGATAGAATCCTTAATCAGAACCATGGAAAGGATGATGGAAAGATTAGACATCACTGATAGGAATCCACCAAGATAAAATCAACATGGTCCCCAAATCAGAAATCCTAATTTTAGGAGAAATCAACCCCAAATCAAACAAAGAGAACAAAGAAGCCTAGATCAACAGATTAGGCCCCCTTTTCAAGAAAATTATGTTTATGAAGGGGAAGAAACAATTGAGGGACTTGATGATGTTCACATTAATTTAATGGGAATAAATGATAATGATTCTATTTTTCTTACCCAACAAGAACATGATTTTTTCCTTCTTTCACAATCTGAATTTGACGAGGAAGAATAAGATCAACAAGCTTTTGAAAATGAAATTATGGAAGTTCATAGGAAGTATAACCTGAGAAGTAATAATTCTAATGATAATCCAACTAAGAAAACATTTTACATTAAAACGACAACTGACACACTTGCCAAGAAAATTCCTGGCATCCCCCCTAAGAAAAACTCAGAAGCCCCAACCAAAAGAACATCTGATTTTGTCTCAAAAATAACTCAAACTGTTGTTCCCTCTACCAGCCAGCCCAAAGATACCTCACAAAATATTTTTGTTGAGAAATCAGATTTCTATAACCAAAATAAGACTCAAACCTTATTCAACTTTGAAAGTGAATTGGCAAAACTCAAGATACCCATTCCTCTAACAGAGTTAATGAATAAGAATGCTTACAAATCACAAGTAATGAAATCTCTGAACATAGAGGAAGGTATAGATACAATAAATATTGTTGATGATCAACCATAATTATTATTTGGGCCTGAAATTGATGGAAAATATGAAAGTGGTGGTGTACCTCCATTTTACATCAGTTTAAACGTTCAAGACAAAACTTTGCACAATGCCATGTTGGACTTTGTTGCTTTCCAGAACCTTATGCCTAAGGCTATTATGGAAAAATTAGGACTTGATATCACTAGACCATACAAAGATTTATATTCTTTTGATTCAAGTAAAGTAAAATTCATTGATCTTATCAAAGATTTGTGTGTTACTTTAGCACAAATCCCATATAAGAGTATGGTAATGGACATAGTTGTTGCAGACATACCTCCTAAATATGGCATGTTACTGTCTCACTCATGGGGAGCCAAGTTACAAGGTACCCTTCAACTGGACATGTCTTATGCCACCATACCATTATTTGGTCAACATAAGAGATTATATAGGGAGACACTTATGAAATACAAGGTTAGTAGTCAGGATAAACCACACAATTATCCCTTATATTCTATTCATTCAGACCTTTATTCTTTTATTTTGTACAATGATGGAGACATGGAAATACAAATTGGAAATATGGAGGATGATGTTTATAACATTGAGGAAGACAAAACAGTCCTTGAAGAAGACAAAACAATGATGGTGCAATCTGATAAATAAAATGAACCCCTGTGGAGTTTAGACTTTGATGGTGTTGTTAGTAAGGAAGGATCAGGAGCTGGTGTGTGGGTTTCTAATTCAAAAACAAATCATATAGAAGGTCATTCCTACAAGTTAAATTTTAAGTGTACCAACAACATAGCTAAATATGAAGCCTTAATGCTAGGTTTGCAACTTTTAAATAAGCTTGGTTCTAAGATAATTTCACTTAGGGGTGATTATGAACTGATAATAAAACAGATCAAAGGTGAATACTCTGCTAAACACCCAAGATTGAGAGCTTACATAAATGTTGTCCTAGATTTTCTGGAATGCTTTACTGAATATGATTTTCTAGCCATTCCTAGAGACCAAAGCATTCTTGTTGATGGTATGGCTATCTCAAAAACTACTTGTAAGATACCATTTCATCCTAATCACCAATACAAAGTTGAAGTGAAGTGAAAACCGACTGTCCCAGACAACATCAAATATTGGCAAGTTTTTGGAAATGGTGAACAAACTAAAAATTTATTACAATCAAAAAATGAATTTGAATGTGCCAACATAGATGTTGATTTTGATGATGAAAAATAAAATGTAGATAAGATAGGTTTAGAATAAATAAATAAAAAATAAGAAGATATGGACATTTTGTAATTGAAAGATTGTTTTCTTCCTAGAGGGTTAGTCCCTTTGGAAGAGTTGTTTGATTTTGATGATGTGGCCACTAAACCTAAAATTGAACCTACAGGAAACGAATTTGAAGACTGTAACATAGGAACTGAAAAGGAACCAAAGATGATTAGTCTGTCCAAATCTTTACCTCCTGCTAAAAAAAAAATATATATAGAATTATTCAGAGAATTTATAGATTTTTTTGCATGGAGCTATTAAGATCTGAAATCTTATGAAACTAGCATTATACAACCTAAAATTCCCATAAAACAATACCAAAATCCTTTTAAACAAAAACTTAGGATGATTAACCCAAGGTTGATGCCTCTAATTGAAAAAGAAATAAAAAAGATGTATGATGTTAAAATCATTGTCCCATTATGATTTTCTAAATGGGTATCAAATTTAGTTCCAACCAGGAAAAAGAGTGAATAAATCAGATTATGCATTGATTTTAGAAACCTTAATAAAGTATCTCTTAAAGACAACTACCCCTTTCCCAAAATGGACCATATTTTGCAGAAGGTAGTTGGGTCGAGTAGAATTTCTCTGTTAGATGGTTTTTCTAGTTACAATCAAGTTTTATTCCACCCTGATGATCAAGAGAAAACAACATTCCCTACACCTTGGGGCACTTTCATGTATGTGAAAATGAATTTTGGTTTAATGAATGTTGGGGATACATTTAAGAGAGGAATGGATATTTCTTTTGTGGATGAAATTGAAAGATTCATTGTTATATACTTGGATGATATCACTATTTTTTCAAAAACAGATGAAGAACACTTGCTCCACATGAGAAGAGTTTTAAAAATGCAGGAGATTTGGAATTTCCCTTAATCCAAAGAAAAAATTGTTTGGTCTGGAAGAAGGTAAAATTCTAGGACATATCATATCAAAGGATGGAATTAAAATTGATCCTAGTAGAATTGAAGCCATTCAAAAAATATTTCATCCCAGAAACATAAAATAATTACAATCTTTCATTGGAAAAATAAACTTTCTAAGAAGATTCATCCCTAACTTGGAAGAACTTCTAAGAAATATGACAAGTATGTTGAAAAAGAAACAAAATTAAAATGGACCATAGAAGAAAAACATTCATGTGATCAGGTGAAACAAGCCTTAATGCAAGCCCATGTGCTTATCATCCCTGATTTCACAAAAGATTTCCTCCTATTCTCATTTTCCTCTAAGCATACTATTGTAACAGTTCTTTTGCAGAAGAACAATGAAGGCCATGAAGAACCTGTTGCATTCTTCAGTAAATCCTTGAGAGATGTTGCACTAAAATACAATGTCATGGAAAAACAAGCTTTTCCTTTGGTAAAAACAATCAAATATTTCAGAGTGTATATTCTTCATTCACATATAATTGCTTATGTCCCAAATTTTGTGGTGAAAGATATTCTAACCCAAGACAGTCCTTATGGAAAAAATGGGTAAATGGATTTCTATTATCCTCGAATTTGATATTGAGATCAAACCAACCAAGCTCATTAAGGGTCGAGGATTAGCTAAATTAATGGCAGAGTCCAATTTCTATGCTTTTGATATAAATTTTCTAGCTATAGTGGATGAACAAGAAGAGCATGTGACTCCACAAGTTAAATAGTATTTCTCAACCTCTCCCTGGTATGCAGACCTAATTTTTGTTTTACATCATTTACAAGATTCTCCTGGTTTAACCAAGACTAAAGCGAGATTTCTTAAACTCAAAGCTATGAAGTATTATATTTTAATTGGCAATTTTTATTGGAAATATGTTGAAGGGATTTTACTAAACTGTTTATTGAAAGATGAGGAAGATAAAGCTTTGAAGGAATTTCATGAAGGATATTGTGGTGGACACTTGAACTGGAAGACCACTGCCAACACAATTCTAAGAGCTGGTTTTTACTGGCCCACCTTATTTGCAGATGTCCACAAGAAAGTGTTGTCTTTTCATAGCTATCAAATCTTTGAAGGAAAAAGGAAACTACTGCATTTACCCTTGAAACCAATATCAGTTGAAACTCCTTTTGAATAGTGGGGTTTGGATTTCATTGGATAAATCCATCCACCATCATCAGGATAGCACAAATGGATTCTCATAGCCACTGACTATTTGACCAAGTGGATTGAAGTTGTACCTACAAGGCAAGCCACTGATGTTGTGATCATTAAGTTTTTAAAAACTAACATTCTTTCAATATCTGAATGTCCCAAGAAAATCATCATTGACAATGCAACAACATTCAAATCAAAGAGGATGGTGGAGTTTTGCAGAAAATATTAGATTACCTTAGGACATTCTATTTCCTATTACCCTCAGGGAAATGGATTTGCAGAGTCTTCCAATAAGATTATGGTCAACATCATCAAAAATTTGTTGCAGGATAACAAAAATTCATGGCACAACAAGCTGGTAAATGCATTATGGGCAGACAGACTTACTACTAAGAGATCAATTGGCATGTCCCCATACTAGTTGGTTTATGGAATGGATGTTGTTTTTCCCACTTCTTTAGGTGTCCCTGTCACAAAATTACTGAAGGAAGTACAGGTAGAACCAAATGAAATCCAGAGGAGAATTAATTAGACCATACAACTGCAACAGTACAAAGAATAGGTCTACAACCAAACTCAAGTGATCCAGGAAAATATCAAGAATATCTATGATAAAAGAACCAAGGTTGATGATTTCCAGATAGGGGACAAAGTAATGAAATGGGATTCAAGGAATGAAGAGAAGGGAAAGCATGGAAAATTTGAGAATTTATGGAAAGTTCCATACACAATCCATGCTTACAAAGGAAGCAATGCATTCTTGATAAAGGACATGGATGGAGAAGATCTTCTTGGAGGACCTATCAATGGTAGAATGCTCAAGAATTGTTTTTCACTAGAATAAAAGAATTCTTCACCCAGTTCAGTGTAAATACCATTTTAATTTTTCTATCAGGAGTGGGTTACTGATATCATAGGTTGAAGCCCGAAGAGAAGGCCCTAATACCCTGATTAGTTGTCACCAGGTTTACATCTAAAATAAAACTAATAAGATGAAAAAAGTATTGGAGAAGATGATTCAATCCGATTGGTAACCGGTTCTTGGCACCTCACAAGGAGAGCACCATCCCCAAGTGGAGCCATTGTTATAACCCTATATTTCATAGTATCACCTAGTGATTGAAGTTTCTTTCTTCAGTCATTTTACATTGTAAATAATATTTCATTCTGCAAATAATTTCCAAAAAGAAAAAAGATAAAGATAAAGATAAAAACAGAAAAAATGAAAAGAGGGTATGAAAGAAAGAAAGAAAGAAAGAAAAGAAAAGAAAAAGAAAAGAAAAAAAACAAGAAAACCCCATCAAAACAAAATTAGTTTGAATCATATTGTCTAATCCTGATCAAACTTTTTAAATTTGTTGTTGATAGGTTAGAGAATATGAGATAGGTTATCTAGTTTTGTCTCAATAAAATTGAAAGGGGATTTCAAAATATACCCCTAGTTGTTTAATTTTGGTTATTTTATCTTAGGAAAATAAATTTATAGTGTAACATTGCAAAACACAATCTTGGCGCTTCATGGCACATATTTTTTATCCTAAGTTTGCAAGCGAACAAGAAATGTTTTCTTGTAGTGCCTAACTCTCACACAAGTCTCCATCGGTGGCATCCATCTCTTTCCAGATCGACGATCCTCAGCCTTTTTTGGACCTCCCAAACTTTCTACCTTTAACGACGAGGGGGGGGGGTCCGAAAAGTGGTTTTCCCCACATCGGTCCCACCT
>JZKD02S2020963.1:518578-534823 GCA_000966675.3 Picea glauca
TCTTTACCTAGTTTTTCCATGTGTTTAATGACAACACCAACTGCATGTGAAACACATGTGAAATATTTAGTCTTGAACATTTCATCACAAACATCAATGTTCCTACTATATTAGCATATGGTGAGTGTAACACCCTTATTTCCTCACCCTGTAATTAATCATAAATTATGATTGTCATGTAATGGATTGCAAATATTGTAAATGCATTATTGTTTAATTGTAAATGATGACAGTGGATTGATGGGTGAAGCCCTAAAGTACTAGCCATGATATCACTAGTGGAATGAGATGAGGCCCTATTAAACTAAAGGACATCAAGACTTATTTAGATCAATTCCCTTAGCCTTGATTTCAAGACACATTAGTTAGTAAGGGAGGTTGGTAGTTGAACAACCAACAATCCCCATGAATGCAGGTATGGGCAATCTAGCTAGGATGGAAAGAGCTTCCTGTCATAGGTACCACATAGTAACATTTTTTGTAGCTAGATTGACCCATGAGTTCCTTATGACAGAAGGAAGAAGGATAGTTCGATATCCTTCGAGGGCATAACTGAAGAGACAATAGGAGGGGAAAGGGTAAAAAGGGGTCTGATATCTCAGAAGGAGGAGGAAGGATGTGTGCAACCTGGATATGCACAGAGAGAGAACTAGAGAGAGATTGAAATTGGAGAAGAAGCAAGGCCATTGTGTAACAACACAGTAACTAAAAGAGCTTGAGCTATGAACCTTGTATCTCAGAAAATAGAAAACTCGACCTGAGCTAAGAAGCTCGTGAGCTTGATGCTGGGAAGGCATATGATAAACCTCGAAGAGGCCTAGGATAGGTGGGTATAAGGAAAATATATACCAAGAGTAGAGTGAAGAAAAGTGACCTTCAAATATTACTGAGAATCTAAGAGAGATTCCCTAGTGGTATCATGGCTTGGCACAGGGGTGGCCAAAATGATAAAAGTGAATGCATCTAAGCCGAAAGTTGGGTGGAAAGGTGAACACCCACAGTCAGTTGGCTGACTATAAACTATAGTAGATAAGTATTTCTGTACCCTGTGTAATTGAACTATAATTTAAGGATGAACTGCCCGTTATTTTATCATGGATGTGTATGATGTTGATGAATGGATTGGTTGTGCCATTGCAAGTATGTGTATTTGAAGCAGTGTTGGAACAAAACAAATAACTGTACCCTGTGAATGCTTTCTATGATAGATATTCTGGTATAACTACGATGAACCCGACATTATGTGCACGTTCACATATTGTAAAATGCGTATTTTGGTATGTTTGTGCAATCAACATAATAATATGGATTTAACATGTTTGCCTGTTAAATAGACTAGTGTTGAACTCTAATTGTTATGTTATGTAAATGAATAATTATGCATGCATGCGCAAGAAGATATATTCTATTTATTTTGGTTTGGAACCTGTAGAAAAATGTCTTGGGAGAGAATAATCTCACTCATTTTAGAGCAGAGGTGAGAGCCCAAGAGGTCTAATAAAAACTCGAAAGAGGGATCTCAGAGAATCCCTGAGTTGCAAAGCCAAATCTGGGCTAGTAACCAGAGGATAGCTAGCTTTGGAAGAACCCTGAAAAATGTTCAAGTCTCGAGTTTCAGGATGTTGTCTTGTGGAAACTCAGTATTTTTAGAAAATATGAATCACAATCATTGAAATGGCACCACGATTAGAGATTGACCGTTAATCGGTGGGCATAACAGCAGAGTTACCAAATGAGAGGGTGTTAGAGGACCCCGAAGGAAGATTTGGATCATCAATCAGAACCATAGAAAGATCAGATCTTGTCCATCCATCACATGATTATTGTTTGGAGTCAGTTGTGGAAACATCCATGGCCCCAACCATCGTGGCCACTTGGAGAAATTTATTAATGCAAATGAAAATATTACAGAGAAATCTACAAGATAGTTTCTCACAATTGATCATTGACAAATGACCCTCCATGAGCAGATAGATATTAGTGCAAGTGGATAGTATAAACCATTTTATTCAGCAAATACTCTAAGGTTATAAGGTCCAATCATAAGTGCTCAGATACGAAATCAAGAGGGATAGAACAACAGTGGGTTGGACATGGCGCTTCGCTGGAAAATTGGAGTGCCAATTAAGAGGACCGAGACACAAATAAATATGTTGGACTAATCGGGTGTTAAGACATGGATAAATGTAGTCGCTAAGATAGAGGAGAATATGATATGTCATATCACTCTATATCGGGAACTTATCATGGTTGTCGGAATACCTAATACAAATGCATACTAATGCATACTAAAGAAAAATATTAAGAAACACACTTTTACCTAATGACACATTAGACCAAGTTTATCTTAACTAGCTCCTAAGTGTCTAAATATTCTAACATCCTCCCTTAAGAATAAATTGGGATAGGATTGAAGGATTTACAAAGGAGACACAATAGGAGAAGGAAGAAAACATTAGAGCATATACCCCCTTAATGGAAACTTCTTGAACTCCTAACATATATCAAAGTTTGGAAACTTCTCCTCTGTAAGAGACTTTGTGAAAATGTCTGCAACTTGATCATATGTAGGGAAAAATATCACTTCAATAAATCGATCATGAATGAGCTTTCTAATAAAGTGAATGTGTAGCTCAATGTGTTTGATTTTTTGATGTTGAACTAGGTCTTTGGAAATATTGATGACACTATGATTGTTGCACCAAAGCATGGTCAAATGTTTCTAGTGGAATTCGAACTCTGAAAGGATCTGTCGAAGCCACAAGGCTTCTTGACTTGTATTAATCGTTGCTTGGTACTTTGCTTCTCTTGAAGAAAGAGAAATTTCCTATTGTTTCTTACAGACCCAAGTGACAGGTCTTGAAACAAGGATGAAAACATAATCTGCGGTAGACTTTCTATCATTAGGGTCACTGGCCCAATCTAAATCAGCGAAACTAACCAATATAGGAGTCCCCGATGAGTTGTAATGTATCCCAAACTGAACTGTATCCTGGAAATATCGAAGTATTATTTTAGTTGTGTTCTAGTGGCTTTCATGGGGTGTTTTCATATACCAAGCAACAAGACCAACAACAAAGGAAATATCAACATAGGTATGAGTCAATTATAAGAGGATACCAACTAACTAACAATACAAAGTGGCATCAACTTTGGGAGAAGTAGAGGCGGAAACAAGTTTGCCTCTAGACTGGAAGGGAGAAGAAGATGGTTTAGAATCTTCCATATGAAAGCAATGAAGAAGGTCACACACATACTTACACTGGGAAAGAAAAATTCCTTCCTTGGTTTACAAAACTCGGAGGCTAAGGAAATAGCAAAACCAACCTAAGTATGTCATTTCAAATTTCTTCTTAAGGTTGGTTTTCACATGGTTTAAAATATTTGGTTCACTACTAGTGAGGATAAGGTCATCAACATAAAGAACAAGGATCACGAGATGGCTTCCTACTTTGATGGTATATACATTAGGGTCATAATTACTTCTAGAAAAGTCGGTATCAAGCAGAAATTTGTCCATTTTGGAATACCAAGATTGAGGAATTTGCTTAAAACCATAAAGTGATTTCTTAAGGTGGAAAACAAGGATGGAGTCATTTTGGACATATCTAGGAGGTTGTTCCATGTATATTTATTCTTGCAAATACCCATGCAAGAAGGGACATTTAGCATTAGGTATGGGAAATCTAGCTAGGATGGCAGGAGCTTCCTGTCAGAGGTACCACAGAGTACCATTTTTTGCAGTTAGATTGACCCATGAGTTCCTTATGATAGAATGAAGAAGGATAGTTCGATATCCTTTGAGGGCATAAATAAAGAGACAATAGGAGAGGAAAGGCTAAAAATGGGTCTGATCTCTGGGAAGGAGGGGGGAGGATGTGTGCAACCTAAATATGCATAGAGAGAGAACTAGAGAGAGATCGACATTGGAGAAGAAGCAAGGGGACTTTGTAACAAAACAGTAACCAAAAGAGATTTAGCTATGAACTTTGTATCTGAGAAAATAGAAAACCCAACCTGAGCTAAGAAGGTTGCGAGCTTGATGCTGGGACGTCATATGATAAACCTTAAAGAGGCTTGGGCTAGGTGGGTATAAGGAAAATCTATACCAAGAGTAGAGTGAAGAAGAGTGATCTTTAAATCTTACTGAGAACCTAAGAGAGATTCCCTAGTGGTATCATGGCTTGGCAGGGGGGGTGGACAGAATGATAAAAGTGAATGCATCTAAGCCTATGGTTGGGTGGAAAAGAGAACACCCACAATCAGTTGGCCGACTATAAACTATAGTAGATAAGTATTTCCGTACATTGTGTAATTGAACTATAATTTAAGGATGAACTACCCGTTATTTTATTCATGGATGTCTATGATGTTGATGAATAGATTGGTTGTGCCATTACAAGTATGTGTATTTGAAGCAGTGTTGGAACAATATAGATAACTGCACCATGTGAATGCTTTCTATGATAGATATTCTAGTATAACTATGATGAACCCGACATTATGTGCATGTTCCCATACTGTAAAATGTGTATTTTGGCATGTTTGTGCAATCAACAAAATAATATGGATTTAACATGTTTGTCTGTTAGATAGACTATTGTTGAATTCTAATTGTTATGTTATGTAAATGGATAATTATGCATGCATGCGCAAGAAGAGATATTCTATTGATTTTGGTTTGGAACCTGTAGAAAAAAGTCTTGGGAGAGAATACTCTTGCTCATTTCAAAGCAAAGGTGAGAGCCCAAGAGGTCTGATAAAAACCCGAAGGAGGGATCTTAGAGAATCCCTGAGTTGTGAAGCCAAATTCGGGCTAGTAACCTAAGGATAGCTTTGGAAGAACCCTAAAAAAATGTTTAAGTCTCGAGTTTTAGACTGTTGTTTTGTGGAAACTTAGAATTTTTAGAAAATATGAATCGCAATCATTGAAATGGAACTACAATTAGATATTGACCCTTAATTGGTGGGAATAACATCAGAATGACCAAATGAGAGGGTGTTAGAGGACCCCGAAGGAAGATTTGGATCGTCGATCGGAACCATAGAAAGATTGGATCCAAGCCATCCATCATAAGATTATTGTTCAAAGTCATTTGTGGATCTGATTCTATGAGAGTGTGCCAGAAGAAGGTCCAAGCAAATATGGATGTAGACCTCTGTGGAATGAATTTCCACCAGGGTAGGCTTGTTACAGGTGAATCCCCCTGTGGATAAGTGGATTCCCTCTTGGTCTCTAGACCCATAAGACCAAGATAGAAAGGGTTCTAGCATTAGTCACTGACATCATTTTAGATCTAATTAAGCTAATGTATGAAGAGGAAGAAGAAAATTGTACCTTTTTAATGGTGTTTGTCCTCACATAATCCAAGTTGAACTTCGATTCTAAGCTCCTTGATAAATCCTATAGAACAATTAAAGATACAAAAAACTTCCTATTCTACTAATACTAGCTCAAAAATAGATCTATCTACTAGAGACAAGTTCATGTGGAACAAACACAAACTTGAAAGAAATAGGCCAAGCATATATGTACAGTAATGAGAAGAAATGAAGAGTACTTACAGACCTTTGATGAAGGTGTACTAGCTTCTTCCAACTCTATTTGTTCAACCTTTACTCAAGCAATCTACACTGATCATTCTCCAATATCCTACCTTCTTATGAGATCATAAGTTAGGTATAATTCTCAATCTCCATATATCTTTTCACCATGAGAAGGCTTCCTTATATAGGCTTTGAGAGGCCCAACCACTTGAGAGATCCTTGAGAAAAGTTGAGGATTCTTCTCCTTCAGTTGTGGATCTTCCCTAAGATCATTCCTTAACCGTTGATTCGAATACAACCACATTTATAGATTGAGGGGATTCTTCCCTAATTTATCTCAACAAACAAAAATTCGCTCAAGAAGGGTAGCGCTCCTCCTAAATGGGCCATAGAGAATTGCAACACTCCCCCCAAGGAGGTCGGTGAGCGCTGGCACTCCTTGATAGTGTACAGGGGAGCACTTCCTTCCAAAAATGAATTTTAAGTGGCTTGCTCCATGGCAAAAGACTTGTACTCTTTGTCAACTGATTTCTCCTCTTCAAAACTAGTCTTTGAGGTGTCTTAAGTGTCCTTATGATGTCATTACAAATACGACATAGGAAAGATAACAGTATGATGTTTGCGACACTTGTGACACTTCTGACATTTGTAATGATGACACTAGCCATCATTGTAATGAGTGATTTTGATGTGTAACAGATTGCCCCCCTAAGTGCGAAGTCAGAAGATGATGATGACTGAAGTACTTTGTAGACTTTTTCGAGCCAGGGTATGAACTTAGAGAGGCTGGAAAAATATGCACACAACCATCAAACAAATATTATGACATGTTTCAAACCCAAGGCAGGCATACCTATGCTTGAGTGATAAAGACATTTTAAGGTATGGCCACCATAGAATACACTGCAGATCCATAATTATATTGACAAAAAGGTATAGCCACTAAAGATACAATGTGGATCTATACTTCTATGACCTGAATTGATCATAGCCATGAAGAATACACGGTGGATCTACGAGATGACAAGACATAGCCACAACTAATACAAAGTGGATCTATGTTACAGTATATGTGTCAATGTTCAAGGAAAATCCGTCACAACCTGGGAAAAGTTCATATAAGAGTGATGACTCAACCTAGGGTCTTCATACCGATCTCGATGTAGTACGAATCTAACCATGTGAATAGATGTATTGATTTCGAACATGGCAGACACCACTTGATTATCGGTCAATGAGGTAAACCATTAACAAGCACGAGGGAAATCACCATTGATGTCAATGATTCCCAAGGTACTCTAGTACATTCCAATGAATGTGAATGGATGGGATGAAGTTGAACATCCGTGGAATCACCCAACCAATCAAGGTTTAATGATGTAAACCCACTTTCAGAAGTGAGGAGGCCTGCCATTGAGGCATGCAAGTCCCAAGGTACTAACTAGTTCCTAAGTCTAGCTTCTGGATAATGTGCTGAAGTCTACATGAATAGACTCGACGAAGGAGGGTCTTTGATGTATCCCCCATCAACGACACAAAACTGACACAGAGATGTAATTGGTGGATAAAATGAACATGGATTGACATAGGTATTGAAACATTAATTTGTGATGGTTGACTCTTGAGGAAGATACTTCCCTTGAACACTGAGGCATAATAGCGGAAACTTGACATGGACCAAAACTTGATAATGCAGTGGATACTGTGACTTTTGTCGAGTCACCCAAAGGAGTGAAGAAACTCAAAGGATTGGTTCAGTGCATAGGTTTAGCATATTGAAATGCCTGCAAAGATAAAATGTCGTGTTCAAGGGCGACTGTAAGTATTACTAGTAATGTTCTCAAAAACTTATTTTCTTGCTTCTTTCAAGTTTTCCCACATCCAGATAGAGAAGTACCTCTTTTTGGTTTAACGAGCTCAGGGAGGGTAACACATGCTTGATATAACTCACCTTCAGTAAGTTCCTCTTCCTCTGTTTAATGAATTGGAAGAAGTAAGGGTTCGGTCCCATATGGGCCCTTCAATGTATGATTGATTAACGTGTCCAGAGAAGGTAAACTCGGTTATTTTTCATAATTAGAGAGTCTGAAAATGACTTAAAGACGACTCCAATGTGGTCCTTTTTCGTAATATTAGTCTCATGAGGCTGAAAAAGAGATAAATTATCACTCGAAAGATTCCCTTTCAAACATTTTAATGAGTGGGAAAGGAAGCAAGATCACTCGGCAATCTTTTCATGTTTAGAGAGTCTGAAAAGAGCTTAAAGACGTCTCCAAGGAGTTCCTTTTTCGTGTATCCATGTGGGTCCAAAAAATAGATAAAATTTTACCCGGCATGTTCTTATGTGTTTAATATTGAGAACGAACGAAGACTATGCTCATGGATGTGACAAGATGAAAAATGAACAAAACCACTCCAAAAACCTGCAAATAATGTCAAAACTGCAGTCCATGGGATTAATAAGGCCTCCAAATATTTCTTAAAAACCCAAAAATAACTATATCTTATGTAAAAATGAAATGTATAATAGTAAAAAGGGGTAAAAATGTCATTTACCATTTCATTTGTGAAAATATTTGTAGCAGTGGAGAATTTGTTCTTTGGAGGTGAATCTTTTATTGTTCGGTTCCGGAGCTATGGTCAACTATTTTCCTCACCATTTGGACTTGGTTGGTGCTCTTCTTCCTTTATTTCATTTTCACGGTTCAAATTTTGTCTTAAGGCAATAATTAAAAGAAAAAATTGATGCCCTGGGTTGGCCCAAGCACCCAAACTGACTCGACGCCCCTATAAGATGAGTGGGGAAGTGCTTCACGTTTTGGAAAGTGCCCCTACAATATAGGGAAGGACACACCAACTCTCTGGTGTAGTGGTGTAGAGGGTGCTTCCCAAAACATAAGGAAAATGCTCAAATATTGTCGGCGCCCTCTCAAAACATGGAGGGGAACGTTGGAAATTCTTTAGAGTGCTTTGGTGGCTACATTGAGGGTGCATTGGCACCCTGATGCATTGGCACCCTGATGTGCATGGAAAGGGGGTGTTGGCCTCTTAAAGAGAAAAAAAATATTTTTTAAAGTTTTCCAATTGCCCAAAATTTGACGAAAACGTGATTTAATGAATTTTTATTGTTGATAATTGCAGGTGATTTCAACAATAGTCATGCTTGAGTGGAAAGAAAGAGAGAACAAGCTCGATGATGTGGCTACCTTAAAAAGTCCCTGATTGANTCAATGTGTTTGATTTTTTGATGTTGAACTAGGTCTTTGGAAATATTGATGACACTATGATTGTTGCACCAAAGCATGGTCAAATGTTTCTAGTGGAATTCGAACTCTGAAAGGATCTGTCGAAGCCACAAGGCTTCTTGACTTGTATTAATCGTTGCTTGGTACTTTGCTTCTCTTGAAGAAAGAGAAATTTCCTATTGTTTCTTACAGACCCAAGTGACAGGTCTTGAAACAAGGATGAAAACATAATCTGCGGTAGACTTTCTATCATTAGGGTCACTGGCCCAATCTAAATCAGCGAAACTAACCAATATAGGAGTCCCCGATGAGTTGTAATGTATCCCAAACTGAACTGTATCCTGGAAATATCGAAGTATTATTTTAGTTGTGTTCTAGTGGCTTTCATGGGGTGTTTTCATATACCAAGCAACAAGACCAACAACAAAGGAAATATCAACATAGGTATGAGTCAATTATAAGAGGATACCAACTAACTAACAATACAAAGTGGCATCAACTTTGGGAGAAGTAGAGGCGGAAACAAGTTTGCCTCTAGACTGGAAGGGAGAAGAAGATGGTTTAGAATCTTCCATATGAAAGCAATGAAGAAGGTCACACACATACTTACACTGGGAAAGAAAAATTCCTTCCTTGGTTTACAAAACTCGGAGGCTAAGGAAATAGCAAAACCAACCTAAGTATGTCATTTCAAATTTCTTCTTAAGGTTGGTTTTCACATGGTTTAAAATATTTGGTTCACTACTAGTGAGGATAAGGTCATCAACATAAAGAACAAGGATCACGAGATGGCTTCCTACTTTGATGGTATATACATTAGGGTCATAATTACTTCTAGAAAAGTCGGTATCAAGCAGAAATTTGTCCATTTTGGAATACCAAGATTGAGGAATTTGCTTAAAACCATAAAGTGATTTCTTAAGGTGGAAAACAAGGATGGAGTCATTTTGGACATATCTAGGAGGTTGTTCCATGTATATTTATTCTTGCAAATACCCATGCAAGAAGGGACATTTAGCATTAGGTATGGGAAATCTAGCTAGGATGGCAGGAGCTTCCTGTCAGAGGTACCACAGAGTACCATTTTTTGCAGTTAGATTGACCCATGAGTTCCTTATGATAGAATGAAGAAGGATAGTTCGATATCCTTTGAGGGCATAAATAAAGAGACAATAGGAGAGGAAAGGCTAAAAATGGGTCTGATCTCTGGGAAGGAGGGGGGAGGATGTGTGCAACCTAAATATGCATAGAGAGAGAACTAGAGAGAGATCGACATTGGAGAAGAAGCAAGGGGACTTTGTAACAAAACAGTAACCAAAAGAGATTTAGCTATGAACTTTGTATCTGAGAAAATAGAAAACCCAACCTGAGCTAAGAAGGTTGCGAGCTTGATGCTGGGACGTCATATGATAAACCTTAAAGAGGCTTGGGCTAGGTGGGTATAAGGAAAATCTATACCAAGAGTAGAGTGAAGAAGAGTGATCTTTAAATCTTACTGAGAACCTAAGAGAGATTCCCTAGTGGTATCATGGCTTGGCAGGGGGGGTGGACAGAATGATAAAAGTGAATGCATCTAAGCCTATGGTTGGGTGGAAAAGAGAACACCCACAATCAGTTGGCCGACTATAAACTATAGTAGATAAGTATTTCCGTACATTGTGTAATTGAACTATAATTTAAGGATGAACTACCCGTTATTTTATTCATGGATGTCTATGATGTTGATGAATAGATTGGTTGTGCCATTACAAGTATGTGTATTTGAAGCAGTGTTGGAACAATATAGATAACTGCACCATGTGAATGCTTTCTATGATAGATATTCTAGTATAACTATGATGAACCCGACATTATGTGCATGTTCCCATACTGTAAAATGTGTATTTTGGCATGTTTGTGCAATCAACAAAATAATATGGATTTAACATGTTTGTCTGTTAGATAGACTATTGTTGAATTCTAATTGTTATGTTATGTAAATGGATAATTATGCATGCATGCGCAAGAAGAGATATTCTATTGATTTTGGTTTGGAACCTGTAGAAAAAAGTCTTGGGAGAGAATACTCTTGCTCATTTCAAAGCAAAGGTGAGAGCCCAAGAGGTCTGATAAAAACCCGAAGGAGGGATCTTAGAGAATCCCTGAGTTGTGAAGCCAAATTCGGGCTAGTAACCTAAGGATAGCTTTGGAAGAACCCTAAAAAAATGTTTAAGTCTCGAGTTTTAGACTGTTGTTTTGTGGAAACTTAGAATTTTTAGAAAATATGAATCGCAATCATTGAAATGGAACTACAATTAGATATTGACCCTTAATTGGTGGGAATAACATCAGAATGACCAAATGAGAGGGTGTTAGAGGACCCCGAAGGAAGATTTGGATCGTCGATCATAACCATAGCAAGATTGGATCCAAGCCATCCATCATAAGATTATTGTTCAAAGTCATTTGTGGATCTGATTCTATGAGAGTGTGCCAGAAGAAGGTCCAAGCAAAGATGGATGTAGACCTCTGTGGACTGAATTTCCACCAGGGTAGGCTTGTTACAGGTGAATCCCCCTATGGATAAGTGGATTCCCTCTTGGTATCTAGACCCATAAGACCAAGATAGAAAGGGTTCTAGCATTAGTCACTGACATCCTTTTAGATCTAATTAAGCTAATGTATGAAGAGGAAGAAGAAAATCATACCTTTTTAATGGCGTTTGTCCTCACACAATCCAAGTTGAGCTTCGATTCTAAGCTCCTTGATAAATCCTATAGAACAATTAAAGATACAAAAAACTTCCTATTCTACTAATACTAGCTCAAAAATAGATCTATCTACTAGAGACAAGTTCATGTGGAACAAACACAAACTTGAAAGAAATAGGCCAAGCATATATGTACAGTAATGAGAAGAAATGAAGAGTACTTACAGACCTTTGATGAAGGTGTACTAGCTTCTTCCAACTCTATTTGTTCAACCTTTACTCAAGCAATCTACACTGATCATTCTCCAATATCCTACCTTCTTATGAGATCATAAGTTAGGTATAATTCTCAATCTCCATATATCTTTTCACCATGAGAAGGCTTCCTTATATAGGCTTTGAGAGGCCCAACCACTTGAGAGATCCTTGAGAAAAGTTGAGGATTCTTCTCCTTCAGTTGTGGATCTTCCCTAAGATCATTCCTTAACCGTTGATTCGAATACAACCACATTTATAGATTGAGGGGATTCTTCCCTAATTTATCTCAACAAACAAAAATTCGCTCAAGAAGGGTAGCGCTCCTCCTAAATGGGCCATAGAGAATTGCAACACTCCCCCCAAGGAGGTCGGTGAGCGCTGGCACTCCTTGATAGTGTACAGGGGAGCACTTCCTTCCAAAAATGAATTTTAAGTGGCTTGCTCCATGGCAAAAGACTTGTACTCTTTGTCAACTGATTTCTCCTCTTCAAAACTAGTCTTTGAGGTGTCTTAAGTGTCCTTATGATGTCATTACAAATACGACATAGGAAAGATAACAGTATGATGTTTGCGACACTTGTGACACTTCTGACATTTGTAATGATGACACTAGCCATCATTGTAATGAGTGATTTTGATGTGTAACAGATTGCCCCCCTAAGTGCGAAGTCAGAAGATGATGATGACTGAAGTACTTTGTAGACTTTTTCGAGCCAGGGTATGAACTTAGAGAGGCTGGAAAAATATGCACACAACCATCAAACAAATATTATGACATGTTTCAAACCCAAGGCAGGCATACCTATGCTTGAGTGATAAAGACATTTTAAGGTATGGCCACCATAGAATACACTGCAGATCCATAATTATATTGACAAAAAGGTATAGCCACTAAAGATACAATGTGGATCTATACTTCTATGACCTGAATTGATCATAGCCATGAAGAATACACGGTGGATCTACGAGATGACAAGACATAGCCACAACTAATACAAAGTGGATCTATGTTACAGTATATGTGTCAATGTTCAAGGAAAATCCGTCACAACCTGGGAAAAGTTCATATAAGAGTGATGACTCAACCTAGGGTCTTCATACCGATCTCGATGTAGTACGAATCTAACCATGTGAATAGATGTATTGATTTCGAACATGGCAGACACCACTTGATTATCGGTCAATGAGGTAAACCATTAACAAGCACGAGGGAAATCACCATTGATGTCAATGATTCCCAAGGTACTCTAGTACATTCCAATGAATGTGAATGGATGGGATGAAGTTGAACATCCGTGGAATCACCCAACCAATCAAGGTTTAATGATGTAAACCCACTTTCAGAAGTGAGGAGGCCTGCCATTGAGGCATGCAAGTCCCAAGGTACTAACTAGTTCCTAAGTCTAGCTTCTGGATAATGTGCTGAAGTCTACATGAATAGACTCGACGAAGGAGGGTCTTTGATGTATCCCCCATCAACGACACAAAACTGACACAGAGATGTAATTGGTGGATAAAATGAACATGGATTGACATAGGTATTGAAACATTAATTTGTGATGGTTGACTCTTGAGGAAGATACTTCCCTTGAACACTGAGGCATAATAGCGGAAACTTGACATGGACCAAAACTTGATAATGCAGTGGATACTGTGACTTTTGTCGAGTCACCCAAAGGAGTGAAGAAACTCAAAGGATTGGTTCAGTGCATAGGTTTAGCATATTGAAATGCCTGCAAAGATAAAATGTCGTGTTCAAGGGCGACTGTAAGTATTACTAGTAATGTTCTCAAAAACTTATTTTCTTGCTTCTTTCAAGTTTTCCCACATCCAGATAGAGAAGTACCTCTTTTTGGTTTAACGAGCTCAGGGAGGGTAACACATGCTTGATATAACTCACCTTCAGTAAGTTCCTCTTCCTCTGTTTAATGAATTGGAAGAAGTAAGGGTTCGGTCCCATATGGGCCCTTCAATGTATGATTGATTAACGTGTCCAGAGAAGGTAAACTCGGTTATTTTTCATAATTAGAGAGTCTGAAAATGACTTAAAGACGACTCCAATGTGGTCCTTTTTCGTAATATTAGTCTCATGAGGCTGAAAAAGAGATAAATTATCACTCGAAAGATTCCCTTTCAAACATTTTAATGAGTGGGAAAGGAAGCAAGATCACTCGGCAATCTTTTCATGTTTAGAGAGTCTGAAAAGAGCTTAAAGACGTCTCCAAGGAGTTCCTTTTTCGTGTATCCATGTGGGTCCAAAAAATAGATAAAATTTTACCCGGCATGTTCTTATGTGTTTAATATTGAGAACGAACGAAGACTATGCTCATGGATGTGACAAGATGAAAAATGAACAAAACCACTCCAAAAACCTGCAAATAATGTCAAAACTGCAGTCCATGGGATTAATAAGGCCTCCAAATATTTCTTAAAAACCCAAAAATAACTATATCTTATGTAAAAATGAAATGTATAATAGTAAAAAGGGGTAAAAATGTCATTTACCATTTCATTTGTGAAAATATTTGTAGCAGTGGAGAATTTGTTCTTTGGAGGTGAATCTTTTATTGTTCGGTTCCGGAGCTATGGTCAACTATTTTCCTCACCATTTGGACTTGGTTGGTGCTCTTCTTCCTTTATTTCATTTTCACGGTTCAAATTTTGTCTTAAGGCAATAATTAAAAGAAAAAATTGATGCCCTGGGTTGGCCCAAGCACCCAAACTGACTCGACGCCCCTATAAGATGAGTGGGGAAGTGCTTCACGTTTTGGAAAGTGCCCCTACAATATAGGGAAGGACACACCAACTCTCTGGTGTAGTGGTGTAGAGGGTGCTTCCCAAAACATAAGGAAAATGCTCAAATATTGTCGGCGCCCTCTCAAAACATGGAGGGGAACGTTGGAAATTCTTTAGAGTGCTTTGGTGGCTACATTGAGGGTGCATTGGCACCCTGATGCATTGGCACCCTGATGTGCATGGAAAGGGGGTGTTGGCCTCTTAAAGAGAAAAAAAATATTTTTTAAAGTTTTCCAATTGCCCAAAATTTGACGAAAACGTGATTTAATGAATTTTTATTGTTGATAATTGCAGGTGATTTCAACAATAGTCATGCTTGAGTGGAAAGAAAGAGAGAACAAGCTCGATGATGTGGCTACCTTAAAAAGTCCCTGATTGAGAGCTACATTGAGGAATTGTGGTCTCCTCAAGTTCTTCAAAATGCAAAAAATGAAGAAAGAGATTCTTCTTCTTGAATATATGATCAGGCTATGGAACGTTGTGGAAGAAGGGTTCTGAATTGGAACGCAAATTCTTACCATCAAGTTGGAAGATGTATACTTCATAATTGGTCTCTTGAAAAGGGAGGTTACCATAGTTTTATCTGTACAAAGGGCACTTCCTGTGCCCGTGGATGAGTACCTAGCAAACCATTGTGTCCCAGGAGTGAGACTAGTGGGAGGCAGAATCGTGATTAAAGATATCAAGGACCTGTCTCTTTGGTCTATCCTATTTTCCATTACGAGTGTAGCAAGAAGTACCAGTTCACACTTAGTTTGAAGAGCATAGGTGGCCTATGGTTTACAGTGTCTAGAGCCAACAATGTTCAACTAGAGTGCAGGGTTCCTTCATAATGTGAAGGAACAAATTAGGAGATGCAAAGAAGGGCAGCAGAAACAGTTCGGATATGGTTCATTCCTAGTTTCGTTCTTCTTAGAACGAATTCCTCAGATGAAACCTCAAATTGCATTAGTAGTATGACCAGTGGGAGAACCATGTATGGAGCAGTGGACTAGCCTATCTCCGAGACTAGGCTCAGATTTAGAGTTCAAATTCATCGATGATTTCTTCTCTTGGTTGAGACTCCAATTGATAGTGATAGAAGACTTTCCATACGCCGGAGTGGATTTCCGAGGAAGCATGGACTTGGTTCTTCCAGTAGGAGATGATTGGGATGCGTCAGGTGAGAAACCAAAAATGATCTTGTCAAGTGTTTTTTTATTTTAAAAGCATTATATTATTTTTTGGGGTACATAGAAGAGTCTTTAACAGACGTATCATTTCATCGTGTAGATAGGGGAGCAACACGCCTGGTAGATATGTCTGCATTGGGGCATCGTGTAGATGCTCAGATTGTAGTAGATTAGGGGGTAGCAACAGAAGGGCTCCAGGAAGTTGAAAGAAACCTCCAAGGCCTTACGACAAGTATCCCTCCTCTTAGGAGGCGGGAAGTGCCACTACATCTATAAAGACACACTGTGGGAGTGTTCGAGAGTCTTAACTCTCTACTGAGGCGAGTAGCCCATGTAGTGATATGTTACTCGAAGCATAATGTAATGCAGGAAGATTACAGGTCTTGCTAGTGATTGTATAGTCTGTGTGACGATGCTTATGGGTTTGAGGACCCACATTTTTCCTATCTATGTACCATTTTGATGTAATCAAACATTTTCAATTATGTCGTATATATATACATTTCTAATTTTTTACAATGCCAAATGATTTTCAAAT